>PVJH01012307.1:0-64959 GCA_004026705.1 Nesogale talazaci
AGAAAAACAGCTCGCTGGAGCTCACTTATTCCTTGGGAGACATTGCAGCTGAACAAGACACATGGAGCCAAACTAGTGCTCTGAACTGAAGGAGCCACGTGGAGACCCCTGCCATCACTGAGGTGCTTCCACTGCCACTGGATCCAGAAGGTTTGTCACCCACTGGCCTGTGGTCTTCCTGCATATGGTGTCATTGCATGTGTTGCATGAGTCTGAAGAGGAATTTATAGATTGGCATTGGATATATGGGGTATTATCAGATTTGATTTGGACTGGGCTGGGATGTTTTCTCAACACCCAGTTGCTATTGTATATAAAGCTCTTTCTTGTACACATATGAGTGCCTATGAATTTGTTTCTCTAGTCTACCTGAACTAACGCAATGGTTTATCCATTCTTCCACTTGATGGGCATTTAGTATTGTAAGGGACATGGGCTTACAAATATTTATTGTGTCTGAGCTCTTATTTTTCTAGTGTATGTACCAAGGGGAGGGATTGCTGAGTATTCCTATCCCTAACTTTTTCAGGAAGCATTGTATTGTTTTCCAAGGTGGTTACACCATTTTCCAAGGTGGTCCCCCCAGCAGTGCAAGAGGGCTCCAATCACCCATGTACTGTGTACTGAATCACCTATCTACCACATACTGAGGTCGCCATAGATCATTTGCTGTTCTTGGTGTTTTGAACCTTGCTATTAATGCTGGGATGAGTTCAGATTTCATTGTTGTTCTGATTTGTATCTCTCTAATGGCTAATGATCATGAGCATTTCCAAATGTTTTGTGGCTGCCTGCATGTGTTCCTCGGCATGGTTTCTGTTCATGTCTTCTGTTACTTTTCAATTAGATTATTTATCTTTTTCTTGTTGAAATGTTGCTTTCTATAAGTTTTAGAGATTAGTCCCTTGCCCAATATGTCACTGCCACACATTTTCACAAGTCTATGGGATCTCTTTTTATTCTTTTGGTGAAATCTTTTGATGCTGATAAGGCTTTAATTTTTAAGAAGTCCCAGTTATCTCATTTGTCTTCTGTTCTTTGTGTGCTTTTCATTATGCTACATATTAAAGCCCGTCTGTTCCCCCACCCCCATTTTTTGATTTACTGAATACCTTTATAGTTCCAGGTTTCACAGTTAAGTCTTGGATCCACTTTGAATTTGATTTTGCATACGATGTGAGATACTGGTTTTGTTTCACTTTTCTGCACATGGATATCAAGTTTTGGCAGTATTGTTTTTTAAAGTGGCTAGTTCTTCCCCCTTTTAATGGCTTTGCCTGTAGATAGATGGACTCACATGTGGGCTCTCAATTCTAATCCATTAGTCTATGTGTCAGACTCAGGCTGTTTTGACTAATGTGGTTGTGTAATAGGTTTTGAGATTGAGAAATGAGATGTTTTCCACTTTGTCTCTCTTTAGTGTGCTTTGTTTATACTTTTCTTTTCATAAGAAGTTGGTTTTTCCACTTCTTTAAAGTACAATGTTGAAATAAAGATTTTATCCTTAGATCTCTTTGGGTAATACTTAGATTTTCACAATAGTAAGTTATAATAGTAAGTTATAATAGTAAGTTATAATTTTCAAGAAATTATTTTCTAAATTTTTGAATATTTGACTTAATATAGAGACTGATATGGAGGTTGATGTAGCAAACTAAATGGAGAAATCCATGTATCTACTATTCATAGTTAAGTAGTTTTAACCTTTTATCATTATTATACTTCTTGGAATACGTGAATATTACAGGTTTGTTGTGATTTAGTTCTTTGGTTGTTTCTGTTTTAAGAGGTTATCAAAAGATGTATTTGAAGCATAGATAAGAATGCAGGCTCTTTTTTCATGACAAAATAATAGGGTTTAATCTTTGCTTTCCTATAATGTGTAGGGCTTCCGATATGTTGTTTCATGTCTCTCACTTTTATTCTCTTCTTGTATTAAATAGAAACCCCAACGTACTTCTTATAGGATTATGTAAAAGTTTGAATGACACATGCATGTAAAACTCTTTCCTCAATAAATGGCACCTATTATTATTTAAATGGAAACTAGTGGTTTAGATATAATTTCAGTTGTGGGAATTAACAGGTTGGATGGTTTAGTCATTGTCAGAAATTATACATCTTCCTACTCCTTTAGGTTGGTTACTTTACTTTGAAATTTTCCATATTCCTATTCTACTATGAGTGTGCTGTATCATTTATCTATATATTTCGGTTCTAAAATGCAGCAGACAGTCATTTAACATCAGCAGCAGGTACACTGATTAAATGCCTTCTATTGGAGAGCTGGTGGTGTCGTGACTATGCTATGCACTTCTAACCATGAGATCATCAATTAGAAACCATCCGCTGCTCTGTGAGAGAGAGACTAGGTCTCTCAGTCGTGGACCCCAAGGGGAGCAGTTCTACTCTGTCCTCTATGGGGTCACAATGAGTTGAAATTGACTTGATGGTAGTGAGTTTGTTTTGTTTTGTTTAGGTCCTGGTAGAGCCTGGTGAGTCTGAACAGTAGGCTGAGCAGTAGGCTTTTCATTTAATGTAACTTATTAGTTTTAAATACTTCTCAGGTATTTAAATACTTGATAATGAAAAACACATATTGTACAAAATATATCTATCACACTAAATAAGTGTATCTAACAGGTTATATGTAACAATAATACTCACATGTCAAATCATTGCTTGGTTTTATATTTTCCCAAATCAGATTATATAGCTTCCTAGGAGCAAGTCCTAAAATTTTAAAGAGATGAACTGATGAAGAGAGTACTTATGATAATTTTCAGTAGTACGCACAAATAATGAAAGGCACCAAAATTGAATACAAAGTTCATGCAATCATTTCATTAATTTTCTTAATTAAATAGGATAACATATTTTCCATATAATCTTGCTTTTGGAACTCACAACATTTTAATGCCCAAATATTTTGGTTTCCTCTATGCCTTGTTTAGGAATTATAACTGAGTTCTTGGAGAGCATTTGCTTGGATCCACTTGCCTCAATACAAAGTCAGTGTTAATGGAAGTAGCAGTCAAGAGTTCAGACGACGCACTGCGTTGAGTAAATTTGCTACACAAGTTCTCTTTAAAGTGTTGAAAAGCAAGGAAATTATTTTGAGGATCAAAGTGCACCAGACCAAGTCATAGTATTTTCAGCCACCTCATATGGTTGGGTATTGAATGCAGAAGACTGAAGAATTGATACATTTGAACTATATTGTTACCATTTCACAAATATTATTGTTTATTTTGGGTCTTCTGATGTTTGATACCTGACCCTGTTGACATCTCATGATCACACAGATTGGTGTGCTTTTTTCATGTGATGTTTGTTGCTTCTTAGCAACAAACAAGATGGCCACTTATATCTTCAAGTCTTTAAGACCCCAGACATTTTATCTTTTAATAGCTGGGTACAGTCAGCTTTCATTACCACATTTACTTATGCACCCATTTTATCTTCATGATCATGTCAGGAAGGTGAGCATCATGGAATGCCAGGTTATTAGAACAAAGTGTTCTTAAATAGAGGGAATACTTGAGTAGAGGCCCAATGTCCATCTTACTATTTTAATACTTAGCATATAAATATATGTACATAGGCCTGTATTCCTATTTTTATATATAAATATATTTACATATATACATGCCTGTATTTATACCTCTATAAATGTCTTTGGCCTCTTAGTTTTTCCCTCTATTTTCTTTTATTTTCCTCTTGTCCCACTATCATGTTTCACTTTCCTTTGGCTCTCAGTAATTCCTCTTGGCTGCATTACACTTGATGAAAGCCCACCAGGCATTCTATACTTTCCTTGCCATTGACTTTAGATCACTTGTTGTTTCCTTGTCCCTGGGTTTATTGGCTCCCCCCTTCCTTTCCTCCAACTCCTCCTCTCCATGTCCATCCGGAACCATTGGTCCCACTGTTTTCTCTTGATAGATAGATAGATAGAAAAACATCTCTAAATAGTTCCAGTTTTTTCTGTTGCCTTATGCATAATTTCTGACAAGTTTGATGAGATGCCGAGCCCTGACCCTGAAATTTGTTTTTGGGGCTCCTCAGGGACTTCCTGTTTGCAGCTCTGTTGCACACCCTTTATGTTTGGACTCAGTGTTTGTGGGGAGGGGGTTCAGATCCAGCATAATTCCTACACTGTGTCTCCAGTGTTGTCCCTGAAATGCTATGGATCAGTGAGAGTGTGCTATGTCTTGTGGTGGGGTAGCACTACTGTCCTCTCTGTGCCTTGGGTGCTCTGAGGAGGAATGTGGTTCTCAGGGTTTGGTGGGCCAGGATGTGTTTCTCTCTCTCCCTCTTAGTTTTCTCTTAATTAGTCTGAGCTGACTACCCCTCTCCCTGCGCTATATCTTTAATGCTATCCTCTGTAGTGCATTATTCTGGGTAGGGGGTCCACGTAGCTGGGTTTGAGGCTGGCGCCACAGATCTCTCTGTTAGTTTGCTGCTTCATGCCAGTATGTTGCCTTCAAGGCTTGGTACACCAAATTGAGGTCTAGCCCCCTCTCTCCATTTCCTGTGGAGAAATTATCAATCTCCTCCCCATGGGTGGGTTAGTGCTCTCTTACCCCATTATACACATGTTCGCCCCCC
Source organism: Nesogale talazaci (assembly GCA_004026705.1). NCBI lineage: Eukaryota > Metazoa > Chordata > Mammalia > Afrosoricida > Tenrecidae > Nesogale > Nesogale talazaci. The sequence continues at coordinate 4,612 of PVJH01012307.1, forward strand.
ACCAGTTATTCCCTCTCCTTTTTACTTGGCTGCCATATGTATCCCTGAGTTGGATCTAACCCTGCTAAGTGCCTGGAACTCACCCTGGGAATGTTTGCATTTAATAACCTTTCCCCTATGCCCATTATAATTTTTAAGCCAACCTGAGTGGACTCATGTTGGACTTGGTCATTTGTGCTTGACTCACTTCGGTTAGCATAATTTCCTCTGACTCTTCCCACGTGATGATGTGCTTCATGTGTTCATCACTGCTATTTAGGGATGTAGAGTATTACATTGTATGTATGTACCAGACTTTTTGAATCCTTTCATCTCTTGATGGAAATTTAGGTTGTTTCCAACTCTTTCCCATTGTGAACTGAGCTGCAATGAACATCAGAGCACAGATGTCTGGCCGTGGTCTGTTTCTTACCTCTTCTGGGTATATGCCCAGTAGGGGGAGTGCTGGGCCATATGATAGCTGGATTTACATTTATTTTAGGTATTGCTATCTATAATGACTCACATATCTACTGGTTCACCATCAGTACATTGAGAGTTCCCATCTCATCACAGCCCCTCCAACACTTGCTGCTTTCTGGTTTTTTGAATTGGGATATCTTTGAGGGTGTAAGGTGGTAGCTCATATTTGTTTTAATTTGCATTTCCCTTCTGGCTAATGATTGGGAACATTTTCTCATATGTTTATTGGCCATTCGGATTTCTGCCCTTGTGAAACTTCTGTTCAGGTTCTTTGCCTTTCTCCTCAGTGGGCTATTTTAAAAATTTTATTGTAATATAATCTTATTGTAGATTTTAGTAATAAGGGCTTTGTCTGATGTGTTATTATAAAGATTTTCCTTAGTCTATTGGATCTCTTATTACTTGGCAAATCCTTTCAATATACACAAGTGGTTTCTTTTTTGTATTTTTTTTACATAAGTGTTTTATCTTTAGTATATCCCACTTGTCAATTTGTGCTTCTTCTGTGTTTGTGTCTTTCCCTATTTCTGATAGCCTATGTATTTCATGGGCCAAATCTTAGGTTTGTTCCAATTTCCTCATTAATGATGCTACTATTTGGGGTTTTTATCTTGAGGTCTGTGATCTATCTTGAGTTTATTCTTGTACTTGGAGTGAAGTGAGGATCTTATTTCATTTTTCTGCAGATAGATATCCATTTTTTTTCTAGCACCACTTCTTAGAGAGGGCATCCCTTCTCTATTTGATTTTTGGGGTCCTTATCCAAAATCAGTTATCTGTGTACTGATAATTTCATTTCTGGCTTTTCAGTTTTCCCCATTGATCTGAATCTCTGTTACTATACCAGTACCACACTATTTTGACCACTATTTCTGTATAATAGGTGTCAAAATCATGTAAAACAAGCCTTCTGATTTTGTCATTCTTATTGAGAAATTCTGTGCTAATTCTGGCCTTCCTCCCTTTCCATATGAAGTTGGTAGTCAGTTTTTCCATTTCTTTGAAGAAGATGTTGGTATTTGTATCTTGGTAGCATTAAACTTATATAGTGTCTTGGAAAGGACTGACATCTGCACTGTATTGTCTTGTGATCCACGAGCCTGGGATATTTTTCCATTTGTGGAGGCCACTCTTGGTTTCTTGTAATAGTGTTCTGTAGTTTTCCTCATACAAATCTTTTGTTATTTTGGTAAAGGATGTCCCTATATATTTCAATTTGTGCTTGACTACTGTGAATGGTAATACCTTTTTGATGTCCTTTTCTGTGGTCTCATCCAACAGATATAACAGTCTGATAGACGACTGTTTGTTGATATTGTATTCTGATACACTGCTGTATACCTCTAACATTTTCAGCATGTCTCTTGTGGTGCTTTGGGGGCTTTCCATATATAAAACCATATCATCTGTAAGTAATGATAGTTTCACCTCTTCTTTCCCTAGACAGATATTTTTGATGTCTTTCCTTTGCCTTATATTGTTAATTAGGACCTTCAGTACAATGTTAAAGTGGGAACAAGGGACATTCTTATCTGGTCCCTTTTTCAGTGGGATTGTTTTTGTCTTTTCTCCATTTACTACCATGTTAGCTGTTGGTTTTTCATATATAGTTCACATTATATTGAGATTTTTCTTCCAATACTATCTTCTTGAATGTCTTAAACTGGAATGAGTGTTGGATGTTGTCAAATACCTTTTTTTGTGTCTATCAATATTTTCACGTGTTTTTTATCCCTTTTCATGTCAATGTTGCAAATAATACTGATGGGGACTTTCTTATATTGAACCATCCTACATCCCTGGGATGAATACCACTTGGTCATGGTGAATTATTTGTTTTGTATACTTTTGAATTCTATTGGCCAAAAATCTTTTGGTAAAGATTTTTATATCAATGTTCATTAGAGATATTGGTCTGTAGTTCTGTCCTTCTTAGGGGATTCTTGCCTGGGTTAGGTACCAGTGTTATACTAGCTTCTTAGAAAGAGTTCTGGGACTTGCCATCTTTTTCTATGCTCTGAAAAAGTTTGTGTAGTATTGGTGTCATTTCTTCCCTGAATGCTTGTTAAAAATCTCCTCTGAAGCATTCTGCCGGGGGGGATTTTTTTGTAGGTCCCCCCCTTGATAACCTTGACTGTTTCTTGTATGGTTCTGTTGAAGTTCTTGACATCTATCTAGAATAGTGTAGGGAGGAGTTGTTTTTCCAAGTATTTGTCTATGTTTTCCAAGTTGTTGAATTAATTAGAGTACAGGCCTTTGTAGTACTCACTAATTATCCTTTTAATTTCATTAGGGTCCATTGTAATGTTTCTTGTTTCTTCCTTCATCCTGGCTATTGAAATTTGTTCCTTCCTTTCTTTGGTTAGGCTTTCCAGCAGTCTTTTGCTTCTGGTAATCCTTTCAAAGAACCAGCTTTTAGCTGCATTTATTTTTTCTATTGCTTTCCTGTTTTCCCTCTCATGTATCCCAGCCCTGATTTTTATCATTTCTATTCTTTTGCTATTAGTAGGATTTTCTAGTTGACTTTGTTCTAATAGCTGAAGGTTTTGTGTCAGCATATCAATGGTAAGACTCTCTTCCTTTTTCATATGTGCATATGTTCCTATCAAACTTCATATGATAGCTGCTTTTACTGTGTTCTAATGGCTTTGGTACATTATATTCTCATTCTAGTTGGTTTCTAAAAGCTTCCTAATTTTATATCTGATCTGGGCCAGTACCTAATCCTTTTACAATAGAGAGTTATTCATCCTTCAAATGTTTGCCTTTGTTTTCTTAGTTGTCCTTTTGATAAATTCCAGCTTTATACCCATTAAACTTTACTGGGGTTCAGACAAATTGCCATGACTATGTATTTTTTTAAAGATATTTTTGCATAGAGAGGTTAAATATTTTGCCAGAGGTCATACAACTCATAAAGGTATCCTAACCTATGCCTTCCAAATCCTGAATTCCATGACGTTTCCAGAGCACATTGCTAAGAATACAGTGAATACATAAATTGTGTTGTGTTATGCTTAGGTTCCATTGAGTGGTACCAACCCATAGTAAATCTATGTACAACAGAACAAAAACACTGCCCACTTTTCACACATATTATGCTTGAGCCCATTGTTGTAGCCACCGTGTCAATCCATCTCCTTAAGGTCCTTCTTTTTATGTGTTGCCACTGTTAGTCTGTGAGAACTAGAGAAACAAATTCACAGAAACTTGTATGTATAAGAGAGAGCTTTATACAAAGGGTAAGTGCACATCAAGAAAACACCCCAATCCAGTGTTACCCAAGCCCACAAGTCCAACATTAACCCACACGTCCAACACCAATCAACAAAATCCTCCTCCATCTCACAAAACAGACACAATGATATTGACTGCAAGAGGAAAGATAAATCAATGGACGTGTAAGCATCTCAGCCCTGATTGGGGTCTCCACCAGCTGTTCCAGGACACAGGGCTGCATCGCAGGCCCATGTGGTTTTTCCTCAGGAATGTCTCACAGGTAGTGAGCTTTGCAAACTGAAGCAGTGAACTGGCTAAGGCAGCTGCACCCTGGTCCGACCATCAAAAAGCAAGAGACCCCAGAACTAGGAAGGTCAGACTCATGGAGCCATTTATCTCTCTGACCTTCAATTAATCTCACATATACTTATGGACCAGGTTGGCACAATAAACTATAACTATCTCACTGTGCCTACACTTTACCCATCATGCTCTCCTTCTCCAGGAACTGGTCTCTCCTGATAAGATATCTAAAATATGTGAGAGGAAGTCTTGCTATCCTTGTCTTTAAGGAGCATACTGACTGTACTATTTCCATGGCAGATTGGTTTGTTTCTTTGTCATTCCATGATACTTTCAATCTTCTTTGTGAACCTTGTCATTCAAATGCATCACTTTTTCTTCGGTTTTCCATATTCAATGTCCAACCTTTACATGCGTGAGGCAATTGAAAATTCTACGATTTCGATTAGGCACATATTAGTCCTCAGACTAAAAACTACCTTGTTTTTCAACATTTTAATGAAGTCTTGCACAGCAGATTTACCTCAAGCAATGCATCCTTTCATTTCTTCACTGTTGTTTCCAATAGCATTGATTATGGATCTAAGCAAGACAAAATAATCGCCAACTTCAATCTTTTCATCATTTATCATGCTATGACCTACTGGTTCAATTGTGAGGGCTTTGGTTTTCTTTACATTGAGTTGTAATCCTTATTGAAGACTGTAATTCTTGATTTTCATCTTACGTGTGTCAAGCCCTTCTCACTTTCAGCAAACAAGTTTGTTGTCTGCATAGTGAAGATTGTTAATAAGTCTACCTCCAATCTTAATACTGCATTAATTCTTAAAACTTCTTCAGAATACACAAATGATAGTTCCTCAATGTCTTTAAAACACTGAGTTGTAAATGAACACAAGGTAATTCATTTCCCAGAGACATTGCAGGCTGTATGGTATAATTCTTGTGGAATCTGACCTTGGATAGCACCATCCTTATGGAATTTGCCTCATAAAATCACATGATGAGTGTTCCATCCAATAGGCATTCTAATGTTAGGCATATTTGATAAAAGATTTGAATCCAGAGTCTGTAAAGGACTTTTGCAATCAGAAGACAAACCTGGCTCAGTTTGAGAGTGCTGTCGTAACACAAACACCAAAATTGGGCCTCGTTGAATAACAGAAATGTATTTTCTCACAGTTTTGGAAGCAAAAAGTCCAAATTAGAATATCAGTTGTGTCAATTCCTTCTTTCTTGGTACTCTGGGTGCTCTTTGTCATTTCTTGACTTGTAGAGGAACATCATATGGATCCGCTTTCCCCTGTGTGTGTCATTGTGTTTATTCTTTTGAAAAACAACTAGAGGTGATGAGGTTTAAGATCCATCCTATACCGGTGTGATCTTATTAACAGAACAAAAGAAAAAAGTTCTTATTTCCAAACAGGGTCATATTTGAAGGCCCAAGCTGAAAAAATCAAACTCACTGCCCTGGAGTCAGTGCCGACATATAGTGGCCATATCAATAGGACAGAACTACCCCTGTGATTCTCTGAGACTGTAACTACTTAAAGGGAGTAGGGAATCCTTTCTCCTGCAGAGTGGCTTCAACTTCATGAAATCATATAGAGAAGCCCAATGTGTAACCACTATGCCACCAGGACTCTATTTAAATTCCAAAGACTAGAGATTCAGTATATATATAAAATCATTCAATACATAACAGTGCCTAACGAAAATGGGCAAGGGAGTTAAATAGACATCTCACCAGAGATAATACAATACACCAATGTAAGTAAGCCCATGAGGAGACACTCTATATCATTAGTTATTATCAAAATGAAAATATATTAGGACACCACCATAGACATACAAGAATGACTAAAATTATATAAAGATTGACAAATAATGACAAGTGAAAATGAGACTGTTACAACTTTGAATTTCATTTGTAATAAAATTTTAAAATGACACAGCCACTTTGGAAAAATTTTTTTGCCAATATTCTATAAAGTTAAAAACAATCTCACTTCTAGGTATTTAAATGAAAGAAAAGCAGTGTACACACAGGTCTGTACTAAAATATCCATAGAAAATTATTCAGAATGACTCAAATCTGAAAACAAGCCTAAAATCTATAATGTACTAAATGGATGTAGGAATTCTGGAGTACTCATACATTAGAACACTATTTAGTAATAAAAGGAAATTCATACTAATAAGTAAGACAAAATAAAGGAGTCTCTGAGGCATTATGTGAAGTAACTTAAGTTAGACTCAGGAGAATTCATTCTGTATGATTCCTTTTGCATTATAGCGCAGAGAAGGAAAAACATAATCAGTGTTTGCCAGGGTTAGGCGCAGAGGGATGAGATGATTGAAAAGAGACATAAAGAAACTTTTTGAAATGTTCAAAATGTTCTTTTTTTGTGATGGTTGTATGTGTATGTCAAAACAAACTGAACTGTGCACTTTAAAATGTGAATATTATTGTATGCAATTAAACCTTCATAAACATGGTTTAAAAACAAATTCAGCAGCATCTTCACCTTGATCATATCTGGATATTTAGTTACTCTCTGTAGTTGTTGATAGTATATTTTGACACTAGATGTAGTTCAGTATAATTTTTTTCTTATTTGGAATTTCTAGCTTTAAAAGATGTGAGATTATGAATGATGGATAAGGATGAAGTAGCTGAGAAATTTTAAAGGAAGAGAAAATCTGTAGAGTCAAGGGTTCTTGAAAATGATAATTTTCAATTAAGGAAAATAAGCAATTCGACAGCTACCTCCAACAAAGGCCAATTTTACATAAATCTAAATCAACCAGATTCAGGAGTTTGGTTTTTTTTTTTTAGTTATCTGGAAGAACTCTGACACAAGATTATATTTATACATTTAGTTGGAAGTCATCAGGGCAGCTTAAAAAATATATCAAGTTATCAAAGAGAGATATTTAGATGTTGAAAAAATCAACCTCCCTCTGCTGCCACCCCCCATAAACTTCCTTACATTATACCTGTCTTTTGGGCTTAGTGTTATAGAGACCAATTAGACTAATTGTTTCTATTTTTGTAAAAAAAAAAAATGATCACATGTGCTTCCTCTGGATAGGGAAAGACAAATAATAGCACTTTTGAGGGATGCTCAGGAGCTTTAAACTCTCGTTCTACTCACCAATGTAGGATATAGAAGAGTTTCTTTGTGAACCATCCTATGTGAACAATCCTTTGTGAACAATCCTGCGTGACCCCAGATACTATTTGGCCTACTATTTTAGAACAGTGGTTCTCAACCTGTGGTTTGTGAATCCTTTTAGGGTTGAATGACCCTTTCACAGGGGTTGTGTAAGACCATCGGAAACACATATTCCTGTCTGAGGAACAGAGACCCTGCTCCTCTATCTGTCTCCATGTGAATCCGCCCACATGCAGATACACCCACATCCGAGTACCCGGTGTGAAGGCCTATTATGCGACACCATGCTTCAAGACAAAATTTCATCATCTGTCATTAGAAATAAATATTTCACAATATAGAATTACATGTTGGTTTTGTGATTAGTCACTATAATTATGTTCAATTTGTAACAATAAAAATATATCCTGCCTATCAGATATTTACATGATGATTCATAACAGTAGTAAAATTACAGTGATGAAGTAGCATTGAAAATAATTTTATGGTGTGTGTGGGGGTCATCACACCATGAGAAACTGTATTAAAGGGTTGCGGCATTAGAAAGGTTGAGAACCACTGTTTCAGAAAAATGAAATTATTTCACTTTTATATTTAATTATTGGACTCTTTCTTTGGTAGCGTCAAAGGAATGTTCTTTTATGTGAACTCAGTATGCTTGGAAAAGGGTCAGTATTTCCTAGAGCTTTCAAGAAATTTTCAAGGAGTCCATCTTCTCAGTCAAGAGTACTTGATTATTTGGAAGCCAAACCAAACAAAACTCCAGCCGAGTGCAGTAGTATTCTCCCTGTTTCCCAAATGTCATCATTATTTTAAAATTCCTAAGCATTAGTGTTTCGGAAGCTAGTGAAAATGATATTTTATGAAAGCAAACTCTTGGTCTACAGTCAGTCAGATATCAACATTTCTCACCTATTTATTTTGTAGATTTTGAATGAAATTTCATTTATATTTAATGGATGAGTTGAAAATTGGACAACACTTCTGCCTAGAGAGTCCAAAATATTCTCCATACATCTTTCTAGACCTTATCCAAATTTATGAGGTAATGCTCCAATAACATCCCCTTCAGGAACACTTTTAACTTGGTCTAGAGCAGTCGTCTGCAATATTTTTCCCAAGTAGGTCATTCTTGTATTGTTTTTCACACAAATTTTTGCTGGTGGGTCACATCACTTCTATTTTAGATTATGCATTATCTTAGAATACAAAAAATAATAACATTAGACATATAAGATAACCCAATATACCTTAAATATATAATTACAAATTTATTTTCATCAAATGTATATTTACAATTTGAAAGAAATCATAAAATGTTAGCAGAAAAGTAAACACCATGTAAATAAAATGAACCCTTATTTAATTAAGAACATTTAATCATTTTAATGGCTTCCTTGATGCTGTTTCATTGTCCTTGTAAAGTTTGAGATATTTGGGTGATAATTTGTTGAGGGAAGGAGAGGTGAAGGGAGAGGAGGGGAGGGGGCTGTGGGATGGGGTCGAGGAATTAAAAAAAAAGAACACATGATTTTGAATTTTTGTTAGTTGACCTGTCTCTCGATGAATTGAGAATGAATTTCATTTGGGAAAATACCTGTTCACATGAGTAGCTGGACCCAAAAGCTGATAGTAAAACGAAACCATCTTTCTTAATCAAAGAAAACTTGGAAGGAAGTGATGCCCAACATGTGGCTGTCATTCTTAAGTGATTTTCATCAGTGGCTTCAAGTTGTCTTCTTAAAGCCTTAAATTTGTCTGTCCATATTGCTGAGTTTTTGAAGTCCATTAACTCCATATCCAGGTTTTCAATTTCAAAGGGATTGAAATAATGCAGGTCCAACATATTGTCCTCCATTTCATCAGGCTTTATTATAAAACAGCATAGGACCATGGGCTTTAAAGTTCTGAAATCAGGTTTCAGATTCAGTTTGAATGGCTTCTAATGTAAGTTTTAAGCACATCTGCTTCTTCATTTGTAATTTCTTTATGAGTATTTACTAAAGGAACATATTTGAATGTTTGATTCACTAAGTCACCTTGGAATAGAACTATTTTACAACAAAAACTTTTCCATTCTTCATAAAGTTTGAGAATTGCCTGCTCCTTGCTCTGTAAGAGAAATTTAAATCATTAAAATGATTAGTAAGATTTGCGAAGAATTTTAACTCAACAAGCCAGTTTTTATCTTTGAACAGAGGGAAACTTTCATCAATTTCACTCATAAATATTTCAATTGCATCAATGCATTCCACAAAGCGATTTAGAATCTTTCCTCTGTTTAACCAGTGGATTTCAGTTTACATTAATGATTCACCATATTCACATTCAATTTCTTCTAAAAATGTTTTACATTTATGTGATTCAAGAGAGAATGAGCTATAATTATGTTAGGAATTTTAATCATGACGCTCATCACTTCATTTAACTGTGTTGAGGAGGCTTTTGCACATAATATTTCTTCATGAATTACATAGTGGAATGAAAGTAGTGGTCTTCCAAGTTCCTTCTGCAATAGGTTTAAAAAGTCAGCATGTTTTCCTAACATTGCTGGAGCTCCATCAGATAATAATTTTTTTTTCTTCAAATAAAAAACATATCCATTTTTGAATTTAACGAATTTTTGTTCTTTAAAATGCCAATATCTTTCATAGTACCTAACATTGGTGAAAGTACACAGAACTCTTCATGAATAACTGGAGAATCAATAGCTTCATTATGCGCAACTATTGCAAGCCTTGCAACGTTATTTATGTCAGGACTTTCATTTCATCCACAGACAAGTCCAATGAGATCTATGTCGTTCAAGTCAAACTACACATATTGCTTTTCATTTGTTCGACTGGTCTCAAAGAAGACAGCCACCGACGGCTGTTTCACTAAATTGAAAGCACCACGGTGCAGCGATTGCCTTCTACTGCTGACCATCATCGTAAATCGAAGCACCCACTTTAATTCGTTGGCAAGAATACCTACTGATCATCATAATTAAGAATTACTTAGTGGGTCACTAAAATTTTCCCAGTGGGTTACTAGATGACCCGCGGGTCATAGATTGGTCTAGAGTCATACCTTGAGGGTATCTCTCAGGCAAATAATAGATTAGCCAATTTAGTAACATGCACAAGGAATATGTTCCTTTAACTAGTCAACTAAAGAATAGAAATTGGTTATAATTTACACAAAAACAAAGAGCAGGAACTAAGAAACCAAGGTTGAATGAAAATGGGCAGGTAAAGTGGGAGCGGTGATGCTGCTGACATGCTTCAGGGACGATAACCAATGTCAAGAACAATTTGGATATGAAATGTTCAATGGCAATCTAATTTGCAGTGAAAACATTTGACTGAAACATATCAAAATATGCAAAAATTTAAAAAGTCTGTGAGAGAGGTTGAACATATTTTATAAGAAAAGAAGTTAAAGTTAAACTTTAAGGTGACTTGCCTGGAATGTAACTTTAATTTGACTCTAAGTAAAAGTCCCTCTCACTAGGCTATAGGAAAAAAGAAGTTGCATGTTGTGAGTTTTTGAGCATATCGCAAGAATTTTCCAAAGCTATCGAAATCACACACTTTCATTTCTATTTGTTTTTCCTCCATTATGTAATCCCTACTTGAATGGATAGAAGAAAGTTTCATAAAGCAAAACGATCTGATGATTTCTCTGCAGTTAATTAATTTTCAAGAATCCAACTGAAGTAGAATGAGAGTCTTTTGTTGAAAACCACTGCATTTAGAAAATGTGGTGATGTAATTTTCATTTTGGATTTTTACGTGGTTTTCTTAAATGCCTCTAATCATTTCAGAAACAACCACAAAATTATTTTTGGGTTTGCATATGATTGGTAGAATTACAAGTATATGTTTTACTCCTAATATGCCCTCCCTTAATGTTTGTCAAAGAGAATTTCACAATCTAGGATTCATAAAAGCAGTCTGGAGAAGGACCTGGAAATATTGCTGAGTTCAGCTGTGTACTTAGATCAAACATCTGTGCAGAAAAGCCATTTATTCAACTTTTGCTTTGGCTATTTCCACCAACATAGAGACAGCTATTAATCAGTACATTTTTTACATTATCTGGCATGATCAACTAAATTACATAAAGAAACACTGAATTTCATATCCCAGAGAGGTGGGCGTATTAAATGCCATAGATTTTTGGATGATTCATTTAAATTAAAATGGTTGAAAACTTGTTAACAGAATCCAAAAGGAACTTGGCAGTGAGTTCTCCATGCCGTCTGAGCAGATAGAATCTTTTCAGATTTTATTAAAGGATATTTCCCTGCTGTGTTAAAGGAGAGAGTAGGGAATTGATCTATGGGCTACTTCGATGGTTCTTTGCCTTGTGTGGGCATGTTTGGGTTTGTTTGTTTCTGGTTTAGATATGTTTGAAGGGCAGGATGAGAACAAGTCAAATTGATGACATTTCTGCTCTTTTGGGGAAGAGTTTCAATTGATTCATTCATTGGCTAATTTAGATATTTGTCCAGGGTGCTGCCAAGATGTTCTGACTTGTGGTGACACATCATATAACAGAATGGAACACCACGTGGTCCTGCACTGTCATTACAATTGTCCTTATATGGGAGCCCACAGAGACAAGCTCTGTGTGAAACCGTCTGATTCAGGATCTTAGACTTTTTTGTTGACACTTTACTCTTTTTGGTTGACTCTTTTCCATGCAGGGACTGATCTCTCCTGATAACATATTCCGGCTGTACTTCTTCCAAGACAATTATTTCTCCTGGCAGTATATAATACTGTCATTACCCTTTGTAATAGCACAATTTAAATGTCTCAGCTCTGTTGTCTTTACTCATTGGTCAGTCATTCCATGCATGTAAGGCAATTAAAACAATGCTAGGTATCTCTTAGTCCTCCATGTGACATTCTTGCTCTTTAGTCCTTTAAAGAATTCCTATGCAGCAGATTCTCCCAATGTAATATGCTTTTTGAATTCTTAACTACTTCTTTCATTTATGGATTGATAGACATAATTTACCTTCTACCATAGAATCTTTGATTTGTTCAGGAAATTAAGACATGTTTGTGAATGTTACAGAAAGCAGAAAATTAGTTTAATAAAAAATGCACATATATATACACATACATATATATTTGTTAAGGTAGGTTAGAAAAAGAAACATAACTTCTCATTGTATAGAATCAAAGCATAACTTCCATGACTATAAGTGATGGGATTTGGACTATGACTTTCAGATGATGATGGTTGAGCAGGGGAAGGCATTTGTGCCAGACCAGCAGTTCTCAGTCTTCCTTTAAGACAGTTCCTCATGTGGTGGTAATCCCCAACCATAAAATTATTCTCATTGCTACTGCATCACTATAATTTTGCTACTGTTATGAATCATCACAAAATATCTGACTGCATTGTATATTTTCACTGTTACAAATTGAACATAATTAAAGCATAGTGAATAATCACAAAACAATATGTAATTATAAATCATGACATATTTATTTCTAATGACAAGTAAATGAAATTTTCTCTTGAAGCATGGTGTAGCATGGGTAACAGTCTTATAACTATAGTAAGCTACATTGCTATATTTTGTAACAGTACGCATAAAAGTCAACATCAGTTCGAAGGTTGAGGTAGCTTCTTTCTCACCAGATCAGAAATTCTTGGGGCAGTCTTTGCAAGAACACAATGAAGATCATCTTCCACAACAAGTCTACTTCTGTATTTAGACTTGATAACCAACATGCTGGAAAACCCTGTTTTACAAAGTTATGTTGATGGAAATGGAAGAAGGTGCAATATAGTCTCAGACCAAACAAGATATGACTGCAAACACTTGATCCAGAATTTTGTAATTGGCATTGTTGAGAAATCAGTTCTCATGGCATCGCTGATAACAAGTTCAATGAGCAACTCTTGTGCTGTCACAGGAACATCTTCAACTTTGACTGTGAGTGGGCTCCTGGCAAGTGCAAATGGGGTGTCGGGTAGATTTGGAAAGTATGATGGAATTTCATCTGCAAGCATGTGCAAGTGTTCTTTCACGGAAACTATTGCCATAATCCTTTTGTCTGGTTCAATGTCATGTTCCTCAAAGAATGCTGATAAGGTGGGCAACATGTACATTTTACTTTCATTCAATTTTTCTTTTTGCCAAAGCTGAAGTTTCATTTGGAATAATCACATATTTTCAGAAAAATCAAGGCATGTTGCATGTAGTCCTTGCAGTGATAAATTTAACTCATTTAAGATGGCAAAGTTATCAACCAAGTAAGCTATTGTCTGCATTTATCTCTGAAAAGTGCTTTCGGCTATGATTTTGCTTTCTGATTAAAAAACGTTTTGAGTTCCTCATGAAGCTCAAAAACATATTTTTAAACTTTTCCTCTTGACAACCCTCTCACTTCGGTGTGATGTAGCACAGCATTATTTGACGCATCCAACTCATTGCAGTGGCGAATACAGTCAACTGTTTAGTGCTCGCCTTTATAAAATTGACAGGATTTCTGATGCTTTTCATTACTTTTTGTTATTCATGTGGCAGCATCTTCATTGCTGATATTTGCCAATGAGTTCCAATTACTTTTGGTGACTCCTTCAGTACCAAACTTTGAAATCCAGATCAACATCCTATCATGGCTGGAGTACCACCTGTGCAAACATCACAAATCTTTTCCCGATAGATCTTATGCTCTTTCAGAAATGAACCAACTATGTCAAATACTACATCCATCCTGGAGTAGTTGTAATTTCAAGAGGTTTGAAAATAAAAAAAAATTCATCTTTAAAGTCATCATCATTAATTTACTTCATGTAAACCAGTAGCTGTGAATAATTTGCAATGCTTGTAGATTCATCACACTGGATACTAAATATTGAAAGTGGAGCAGGTTTAATTTCCTGGATTGCCTGATAAAGAATATCAGAAGACATGTCATCTATTCTTCTGCGGACAATGTTGTTACATAAGGAACCCACACTTAATTTCAAAATAAATTCATCTCTGATTCTAACTCAAATGTCTTTGGCCACCGCTTTGGTGATTCTGAGTGCCACCAATGTGAAGCTTCAATGGCTGCTACATTTTGTTTGTGGCACTTGCCACCAGTGTCAAGTCTGGCTTTCTTGAGTCCATCACATTTGCTTCTAAAATAGTTGGTATCCTTGTCAAGCTCAGATGTTTGCTATCAAAATGGTGTTATAGTTTGTTCAGCTTCATAGATTTATTTGATATAACTTCACAACAAAGTACACATTATGGTTTCTCTATTCCTGCTGTAATTATAGAGGTGAAACCAAACTGTAAAATATCCTCACTATAGGGACAAAAGAAAAGTAAAAAGAAATAAGGGACAAGAGGAAAGTAAATGGAAAGTAGGAGGCAAAGGACATTCATAGAGTTCTAAATACAGGCATGTATATATGTAAATATATTTATTTATGATGCTGGGGAAATAGATCTATGTGCATATATTTAGTATTATAAATTTAGTATTAAGGGAGTAAAAGGACACTGCGCCTCTACTTAAGTACTTCCTCAATGCAAGAACACTTTGTTCTATTAAACTGGCATTCCATGATGTTCACCATCCCAACATGATCGCTGAAGACAAATGTGAGCATAAGCAAATGTTATGAAGAAAGCTGATGGTGTCTGGCTCTCAGAAAGAGATAGTATCTGGCGTCTTAAAGACTTGAAGGTAAACAAGCAGTCATCTAGTGGAAAAGCAGCAAAGCCCACATGGACACCAGCCTGTGTGAGCATAGCATGTTGAGGGACTCAAGTATCAGGCATTACAGAACAAGAAAAATCATATCATTGTGAATGAGGGTGAGGGAGTGCAGAGTGGTGACTCAAAGTCCATCTGTAGGAAACTGGACATCCCCATACAGAAGAGTTGCAGGGAGGAGATGAGCCAGTCAGGAAGAAGTGTAGCAATGATGAAACGGAATTTTTCTCTAGTTCTTAAATGCTACCTCCTTCCAACTCCCCGATAGCCCCACTGTCACAATCTAAGTTCTACCTTACAAATCCAGCTAGACCAGAGGATGTACATGGTTTACAGATAGTAACTAGAAACACAGAGAATCCAGGACAGATGATCTCTTTAGGACCAGTGATGAGAGTGGCAATACTGGGAGGATAGATGGAAGATGGGTCATAAAGGGGGAACCAATTACAAGGATCTTCATATAAACTCCTCCTTGGGTGATGAACAACAGAAAAGTGGGTGAAGGGAGATGTCAGACAGTGTATGATATGACATAATAGTAACAATTTATAAATTATCAAGGGTTCATGAGGGATGGGGGAGTCAGGAGGGAGGGGTAAAATGAGGAGCTGATACCAAGGGCTCAAGTAGAGAGCAAATATTTTAAGAATGATGATGGCAGGAAATGTAAAAATGTGCTTGACACAATAAAATGATTTTTTAAAAGCCCTTAAAAATTCTTACTATATTTTCTTTTCTTAACATTCTTCTCTACACAATCATCATGGGATGGTTTACTCATGAAAATAATATATCACAATAACTTTAATAATGCAAAAGATTATACATGGCATAGTTTAGTCAATACAGTTCATTAAAGTTTCCTATGATTTACCATTCTCTCTTTTTTTACATATCTGTTACTATCACAAGGGGGCGGTATTCACATCAACCACAGCTGAATATAAAAAGACTGATCAGCATCCAGATGAACTTTCCATGGTACAGTTTTTTTTGTTGTTTTAGTAGTTGATTTTACAATACTTTATTTTACATTTACCCAGTAATCATAATTCACACAGTGTTGGTTTGCCTCCAATACTACTGCTTTCAACACAGCAGCTGCTTTCTACACAGTAGCTGCTCTCTACACATGTGTGACTGGCTGCATAAGTACATTATGGCACCAACCCTGTCACACACACCTGTATTTGTACGGGGTGTACGTGATGGGGTTGGCATGATGTCATTATGCTGGGTATCTGTATGTGCATGTATATTCATGTGGGTGGACTCACCTGGAGACAAATATTAAAGGAGTCATGTCTTGGTTCTTCAGACCATCAGAAATATGTGTTTTTCAATGGTCTTAGGTGACCCCTATGAAAGGGTCATTCGACCCCCAAAAGGGTTATGACTCACAGATTGAGAACTGCTGAGTTAGAGGGAATAGACTCACTGAAAAGAGACAAGAAAAGTTTGAGTTTATCTGGAGAACTAAAAGTAGTTCAAGTTGGTCTGAAACAAAGAAATACATGGGAAAATGAAGTGGGACATTGTGGATGTGCTGAAATTCT
The DNA here is from genome assembly GCA_004026705.1 of Nesogale talazaci. NCBI lineage: Eukaryota > Metazoa > Chordata > Mammalia > Afrosoricida > Tenrecidae > Nesogale > Nesogale talazaci. Next base: position 21,055 of record PVJH01012307.1, read on the forward strand.
GCATGAACTGCATGGCAGGCTAAGGAATTTGGATTTTATTCCACAGGCAATTGAGAAATCAATTGACACTAATGCAGCCAGTGGAGAACTCAGTGTACCACAGAGAATTCCAATTGCCTTGCGCGAGGTGTTAAGAAGTCATTTAACAGATATTGTTTTTCCTCTGCCTCTCCCACACCCCTGTCCATTTTCCTTAATATGCTAATGCTCCCAAAGTGAACTTTTCAAGACTTCAGTTACAACTAATGGCAAATCAAATTACATCAACATAATTACTCATTGAATTTCTCTTATGGAGCTCCATTGGGTTGCTGAGTCAGAATTGCCTTGAATGTCACAGTGCTTAAGCACTGGGCCTCTAGTCCAAAGTCCAGCAGTTCAAATACGCCATCTTGTAGGCAAGAGAAAGATAGATATGGCAGTCGGTTTCCATAAAGCTACCACAGCCCTGGAAACCCAGCGGGACAGTGAAACTCTGTCCAGTAAGGTCAGTATGCATTGGGATTGACTTGACAGCCACGGACTGTCTTTTTTTTGCCTGGAACTTTCATTATATGTAAGATGTACTGTGGAAGATGTGAAACATTGCTTTTCAACCCTTTCACCAAAAATTTCCTCTTCTCTTTAGATCCTGGGTGAACAGCTCACAACACCCCTCCCGTATAACATTTCTATGAAACTGTTTCACGTTTCCTTTGCACTGAACATTATAAATTATTTCAATTCTGACTAGTATTACAATTATGGAATTCTTCACTGTCTGCACCCACGAAAAAACTATTTGAGCAAAAGAGACACTTCAGAAAGATGAAATGAGTTTATGTCATCACTCTGTGTACATGGGCCAGAGTGATAGTCAGTTCCAGATTTATGTTACCTAGTTTGAGTCACACTGGTCAGAAATCGTCATACCAAACATACTTTGCAGGCTTTTTACAAATATATTGAGGAGGTGAAACACAATGTTAGAAGAAAAGCAATTACTATTTAGTGCTTTAAATCTAGTGTGATTATTTGGCTTTCATTAAAATTTCAGAGGCCATTGGTGAATAACTGAAAATGCTTAGTTAGAAAGTACTCTTCCTCCTCCTGTTTATTGTTGTCAAGCTGAATCTAATTCACAGGGATCCTATAGGCCAGAACCAAACTGCCCAACTTGTGCTTTGTAGGCTGACATCTTTTTTTTTTTTTTTTTTGGAGGCTGTCATCTCTACAGAAGCAACCTGTCACTCTTTCCCTCTGACGGAGCAGCTGGTACATTTGAACTGCTGACTTCCCAACTAGCAACCAGGACCTTAACCCCTGTGTTCTCTGGCCCTCTGATAGGAAGTAAGCACATAAAAATCAAGAGAACAGGAAGAAAGTCACTGGCGTTCATTCACAGTGCTCATGTAGCATTTTATTTTTCTTATGAAGAGAAAAATAGTCTCAATGCTTTTGAAATAATTTGAAAATTACAATGTTACTGGACAAACCCAAATCAGCACTTTTGAAAAGAAGTTACTCAAATTAGTTATAAAAATGGAGACATTTCGTTTGCAAATTCAAACGTCAATGCATTTTTATAAGTTTGATTTTTGCTCTGTCACCTTAAATTTTCCTAATACTCAATAAACTTACTTTAAAAACAGTTCTGATGACTGGGGCCTACACTGGCTTTGAAATGGACTGAGATCATCTAGCTCAGTGGTGCCAAACTTAAGCTTAAGGAAGCAAATCTCTTTTGTCGGATATGATAATTATCATAGTGATTTCTTATTATTGACGCTAACGTCTAGTTGCAATAGAGTGTGAGATTTCAAAGTCTTCAATGGGTATTTAGATAGCAATATCCCATTTTTGTTAAAAATCTATGTGATATGTAGCTAGAATATATGTGTAATTGTTAAAATATATATTTAAGAAAATTTTGGAAGAGTAATATGATGCTATTTAGATGAGTAGAACATAGTTATTATCTGAATATGTTTTCTGACTTTTTTTTCCCCAAAGGAACCCAACATTTTAGTAACAGAAATGACAAATTTATTTAAAACAGACTTCTTATCTTTACCTACTTATGGGATTTATCATTTTAGTTATGCTTGAAATGCGGATTTCAGGGCACATTTTTCTTCTTTATAGTTCTTGCTTTCAACTCCCTGCTCATCTGCAAATAGGTACATCGTTTAGCAGTTTGAATTCCTGGGGGCTAGAAGGGTGGGAAATGGGGTGGGGGATACCAGCTCTGACAGTGTAACTAACCAAATTCCGTTTGACAAGAGGTTCACTCTTAGTGTCGTAATCTTGGTTTTATTAGTAATTGTAGGACTGTGGTTATTTCAAGACACATATGGAGGATAAGTGCGAACTATAATATGACAGACAATATATGTTATCACTTAATCTAATGATGAGAGCTCTGGTGCTCAGACATGCAATCCCTTACTTTCTGCCTCTTGATAAAACCTGATAGCATAGTCTAGGTGATTTAAGACATCAGATGCACTTCATGTCTTTGACTAATCACCTTCTTCTTCTCTATCTTAAGACACATTCAGACACTTCTGGAATCCTAGTACAGTTCTTCTGCAGGTCTTAATTTACATTTTCTTAGAGCAGCCAGTTCAGATGTCTGTGACACCTGCTAAGTGGAAGTGGAACAAGTTATAAGCAGAAATATGAAATGCTTTTTTCTTTGCTCCAGAAGCTCTTCTGGGATTCCTATGGAAGATTATTGTATTATTATTATATTTTTAAGTTTTCATCATCTTGAAATGTTTGGTTTATATTGGCTAGCTGTGATTTACAAAAATAATATCTCCATTCTCTAAATATAAAATTTATTGCATATATCTGTTCAAAGTATCTATCTCCCTACCGTACAAATCAACTCAGTTAAACTACTTTAATATTTGATGTTCTCTATTCTGCTTTCCACTAAATAACCTTTTGGAGGAAAATGACATGTGTAATGGGTGAAATCACATTGCGATGAAAAGAGCACAGGCTTTAGACTCAGATAGGGTCTGGGTTCTGCCTCTGTGACCATAAGAAAATCTCACGACCTGCCTAAGCCTCTGTTTCCTTATTTCCAAAAGACATTCAGTAATACCAGCTAAAACAACACTGGAAATAACCTACATAGAACAGGCTTTCTATAGTAGCTTTCATTCAAATTTCGAAATTGATAATATGCCAAAATTCACAAAGTGGCTTATGAATGAAAAATTAAGATCCTTCTTCTGAAAACATACTATGCTAATCAATCTCAGATTCATAGGCTTGAAATTCTCAACATGTCCAATTTTCATCAAGATCCATAATAACTTTTTCCTTCCATTAAAATTTTAGATTCTAGTTACCAGTGTCTCTCCCTCCTTTCTCACTACCTCTGAACCAGGTAGAACTCTTTGTTTGATTTACCGAGGAACCTTTGGTGCATGCTTTAATTTGTGCTTTTTCTCTCTAACCAGAGCCGAGCATTGTGACTGCTTCAGTATGCCCTATCCTTAGTATATGTGGACAAGGCTATCCAGGCTAGAACTCATAGATAGGCTTTGGGGGATGGTGCCTGAAATGGGTTTGGGAGACAAACAGATAAGGTTTGACGTTTGTCTTGGCCATTGTCCAGCTTTGGGGAATTTTTTTGTTATCTCAGATTTTTAGCCTCCTGCCAGTAGGTGCTATAGAGTCGGTTCCAACCCCATAGGAACTCTGGGTCCTACAGAACCGTACACTGCTCAGTCCAATATCAGTTCCACCACCTTTGCTTTGTCTGAGGCCATTGATTTTGGCCACTGTGTCAGTCCATCTATTGAGAGGACTCCTCTCTTTTGCTGCCCCTTTACTTTCTGAGCATGGTGTCTAGGGATTGGTTCCTCTTTGTAACATTGGCTCCTCTCTATTCCATGTCCAAATTATGTGAGATGAAGTACATAAATTCTTGTCCTATGATAGCAGATCGTTTCTGACTCAGAGAGATCCTCTTGGCTTGGGTAGAACCGTTTCTGTGGATTTCAAAGGCTGGTGCTTTTGAACTGCTGCCCTTCCAGTTAGCAGCCCAATGAGTACTCCACTAAGTCACCAGGGCCCAAATCAATGCTACACGAAACAAATGGGGTTGGAGGATTGTTAAGATCTTCCTGGGGGCAAAGTATTTTTATCAGATATGTTAGCATGGATTCTTTCCTCTTAGCCTGCAGCCCAAGATTAGAAAAAAAATTAAAATAAACATTATATTTTAATGATATTTCATGGGAGCACAACCCTTGTCATTTGCCTCACTTCCCCACCCACTCAACTGCCAGGAGTTTCAATTTATTTTAATGCTAGAGATGTTTCTGCTATTTATTTTTATGTCTGGATGTTTGGGGGACAAGTGGGTGGGAAACACTAGCTCCCAAATTGGCACACTTGAAAAGAAGGTTTTGTAAATTGTATACAATTATAAAATAACACTCCCCCACCTCCAATCCACCTGTTCTGGCCCTTGTTGTTGATTTCCCTAGCTTTCCTTGCCTTTCTTTATTTGTCTTAAGAGTGCCACTGAAGTTTTAGGTCATGTCATCCATGTGCTGGTTGCTGCTGGTGAGAGCCATCAAGTTCAATGTTCCTTGACCAGACAGAAGGAAACACTCTCTGGTCCTCTGCCATCTTCGCAACTGATGCTTTGTTTGACTTCGTTTTTGCAGGCATGGTGTCAATCCACCTTGTTGGAGGTCTTCCTCGTTTCCTCTGATTTTGTACTTGAACAGGACCCTTAGTTTTCCTTTGGATTTCAGGACCTGCAGGCATGGAGCAGCAAATTGCATAGCTATTGTTCTCATATCAGGGAAGCTTTCCTGAAGGCAAAACCAACAGACAGAGAAGACTAAAAAGGATAAAAGTGAAATTGAGCAAACACCTGGATGGATATGTGTGCTCGGCAGCCTGTCCTAACTCTTGACTCGCACTTAAGAGAGCCACTGCTTACTGGTTGAGTCATTTTAAATGCAGTAAGATTACAACAATGTTGTGTTACAGGCATCTAACGGAGTCTCAAAGTAGATCCCATTTTAAAATGCTTTCTTTTTGTGTCAGTTTGTGATGATCCATGAGCTAACAACTTTCTGCAGGAGCTGTACTTCAAGGCATGGATCTGCCTCTGGCCTCCTAATCTCAAGCTCTCTGGTAACAGTAGGAAGCATTATTTCCTTCTGTAAGAATGGCAGGAGGGCCGTGTCTGACCTCCTCCTGTAGCTTCCCAAGGGAAAGGAGAATGAACTCAACCACGGCCCAAGCCCAATTCCTATGAGGCAGAGGTCAGACATAGCTCCACCCTCTTTTCCCCTTTACCAGTTCTGACATTCTCTCTCCCATGGCTTTCTCTACTTCTGTCCCGGGTGTCATAATTTACTGCATTGAACACACAGAACTCACAACGGAGGGGTTTGTTCGGGACGTCCACAGGTTACCATTCAAGATCAGAAATGCTCCTGATACCATCCCTCAGGTCTGGAGCGTCTCTTTCAGAGGTGCCTTCAGACCTACTTCTCTTGTTCTCAGCCTCAGGGCCCCAAACCTTCGCTTTGCTCAGACGAGTGCTACAAAGCTCTGTGAGTGCTACTGAGAAATGCCTAAGGAGGACCCGAGTCCAGGTCTCTTGAGGTCCAGAGGATGAGGTCCACTCCAGAGCTCCCTTTCTTGATGGGTGCGAGATGCCCATTCCTGTTCCTGAGACGGCTCATCATAAACCTCGCCTGTTGACCAAGCTCTTTGGTCCCCTCAATCTAATCCTACACCCCCTTTCTTTGGAGTTCCACCCCGTCCTTTGGAGGGAGTTACAAAGACTATGGTAAGGCTAGAAAGGAATTCCATGTTGAACTCACCCCACTCTCACACTGGAGGAGAAACTTATTTACAGGTGCATGCTTTTGCTGATCCAAATACCTGTGACATGGAACTATTATTTAAAACTTCGAGGAATAATCTTACTGCATTTTTGGTTTACTACTGTCTGAATGGTTGTCATGTTTCCCTCTGATTTTCCTCTTGGCTTCTCTCTTTCCCCTTATTTTGTATAGACATTTCAGAAAAGGCCCGTGTCTCTTTCCACTAAAAGAAAAAGATTCTCTACGTGAATATGTTAGTTATAGCATGGGGAAGCCACAGGTCTTGGTTGGATTTTTCATTCTCTCGGTCTCTGCCAATTACTGTCAAAAGCAGTGGTGACTTTTTGTGAGGTGGATGCTTGTTCATTAGAGGGTGGCTTGAAACAAGGAATTCCCAGCACAGACACCATTGAGCTATCATGAGATGGTAACGACTTTCTGTCACTCCCAACCTTGGTTTAATCCCAACTCCTGACCCAGAGGTGTAAGGGGTTTGTAGCTCATTAGTGAGTCCTCTGGAGTCATCAAGCGCCAAGTCTCTAGTCACAGGGAGCCTAAAGCGAAGTCGTATGTATCTTTTAGTACAAGTGGTATTTCTAGTAGCAAACAGAGTTGTATCTACTCGCCAAAATCTCTACAAAATTTAAAAAGTGAATATTCTTAGTATTTCTATTGAAACCAAGATAATTATGTTCATCATTTCAAAGGTGTAATTGCACATATTTTATTGAAACTGTTTCATAAAATCCACGTGAAGACCATAGGCCAATTTAGCAGGCTGGAGCTGAATTTTTTTCATGTATTCTGGTCTATAAAATGATATCTCCTGAACTAGGAATGAGATTCAGGGAAACGAGGCAGTTCTCAGTGCTGCACTTGAGCACTACCTGTGATCAGGACAGCTGACTTTCTTTGATAACATCGCCCTGTCTCGTAGGTGCACAAAACTGACACCCCATGGTCTATTTTTCTAAACTAGGACATAGATCAATAAGGTTCTGAATAAGACTTTGATGAGCACAGTGTGTCTAAGTAATAAAATTCAACTTTTTTTTATTCTGGTGGTGGGATAGTGTGGTAGGTGTGGCTGACAGTAGAGTAAGTGAGGAAAGAAGTTTCAACTGTTGAATATAAATGACAGATCTGGAACATGAATTCAAATGTGTTTTCCCCTAAAAGCATGTGGTCTTTGAATTTACCATCTTGCCCTTCAGCAATTTTCAGTACTGTTAGGTATCCTGGAAGACTAATGAGTACTGAGAATTTTTAAGCTAGATTTCCTTCAAATAAATCATCAACAGTTGAAGGTCTAGGAACTGTTTTATTTATCTGCTTATTTATTTATTTACTTATTTGTTTATTAGCTAAGTAAGTCTGATCACATTTTAAAGTTATTGTGAGCACTGGATTTCAGGTTATGGTGATTGTGCCTTCCTGTTTCCATGAAAACAATTCAGTTTTTTTTTTTTGGGGGGGGTGGAGTTGCTGTTTTTGTTGAAGAACTTGATTGCTGTTCTCCCTTCTCTTGATATTTAAACTTGAACGGTGACAACAACAACACAAGCTAGAAAGATAGTAGTTATGCAAACTGATTATAATTTCAGTTTCACATTCCAGGTCTATCTAAACCAAGGTATTATCAGTTTCATACTTCTCATATATCCATTATTTATGTTTCCATATGCTTCTGAAATACATTTCTTTATGACATTAATTTCTGTAGGAAAAAGCAAACCAATTCAACTATTCATGAATTATAGTGATAGATTTGAACCCAAACAATACATGATATACATAATAGGCACATTTTTTAATTATGTCTGGAGATAAGGATCTATCAAAAATTCTATAATAGCTCCCAATTTTGAGCTTCTATTTGTTGAAAATATGCCATCATTAAATAAGTTCAATGGCAAGATGTAATTTTAGAATTTTAGAATGAATAGTTTCTTATCTTTTAGCCTTTTTTCCTTAGAAAATTAGTTATTTTAGGCTCTACTTCTTTATGTTTGCAATTATTCAATTTTAATTGCATTAACTGACAAAAAGAATATGATGCTTAAACAACTTGATTTATAATAAATTTATTTTTATACTGAAGATATAGTTCATGTTGACATGAAATTGTTGCAGCACTTTAAAATTCCTATTAACTTCTGAAGACAAATCTTCTTGAAAGTGGCAGACATCTTAACAATGATCTTCAGTTATCACATCTCCATCATAGCACTTTGTAGGTTGATATTCTCTTTGCTAAACTGACCAGAGTCAATATATATTTCAATTATAGCTGGATGAACCTGACAGCTTGTATCTTCTTTCTGAAGGTTGCCTGCTTCCTTGAGTAGCTTGTACAGACAAGCTGCCAGATCCTGGTTCGTACTCAGATTGCCTTTTTATTGTTCAGAAGAAATGGTGGTGAAACTTTTTTACATGTGTTTCCTAGATTGTTCAAAGTATTGTGTACTGTTTTGTCTAAGGTATCTTAGACTATATATCCATATATTTTTGGAGTTACATCTCATTTCCTGGAGAATTCTGAAAATCTAGCTCATCTCCAAGGGTTTTTGCTTTGTAGCTTGATGTTCTATTTTCTAACTTAGGGTCTTAATTCCTCCAACAGTGCACTGATCTTGTATTACACATTTAATTTCAAAACCATTTCATATGTTTTTCCCCTCAAGAAAATACGTGAAGTTAAATTAAAAGATGATATTGTAATCATCATTCAATCAATAAAACATCTGAAATGCTGGATTCAGAAGCTAATGATTTGCCGTTAATTAACCACCTGGTTATTGGTGAAACTTTTCTTGATAATATACTGCCTTTAAAATGGCCATTTCATTATTTTTTAATGAAAATCAGACTCTCTTCAAAGACTAGATGACTAATTTTCCACATGGTGTGATTTAAGCCTTATTATCCTTTTTAGGAAGCCATATTGGACAGAATTAGTGAAAGAAGCCTTCCTAATCTTTGTCTCCTAAGCCGTTTGCACTCGCAGCCATAGCCTTGTAATTACACTTTGCTACGTCTTATTCATAGTTAATGTCAACTGTGCTTCTCTTATGCTTTTTTTTGTAGGAAACGGGCACATGCTTATTTCTCTTATACTACCACATTAAGTGAAACATAAATTTCAGCAGATGGAAAATGTTCAATAACTATTATCAATTTCATTTTTTCTAATGAAAAATACACATGTGATAGTTAATTTAATCAAATCAGAGGGTTTTGTTTGATCTTTAGAATTATTTAATGAAATTAATAATAGAATTCATAATAGTTATAAACGATCACTTGGAGACAGAACCTTAGGAGGGATGTTGTAGAAGAGTCCCAACAAGGTCGATTCGTCAAGGTTGGTGTTTTCTGAGACACTACACAGTAACCACATGTGGCTATTTAAATTTCAATTAATTAAAATGGAAGAAAATCAGAGATGACGTTCCTGAGTTGCAATGTGTTCTGTAGCTGTGATTTATGGCTACTTACTTACGAAAATGGACAGACTTTATAGAGCACATTTCCATGATTGCAGAATGTTTTACTGGGCAGTACTAGTCTAGACCACATTTCTCCACTAGCTTTAATATTCTTAAATGATTTGTCTATAATATTTTACTTATCTATCTTTCTAAAGCGGAGACCTAGTGGGTCAGTGGTTATGACGTGGGCTGCTGACTGCAAGGTCAGCAGTTTGAAACCACGGGGCACTCCGCAGGTGAAAGACAGGCCTTTCTGCTCTGGTGAGTAGTTCCAACCTCAGAAACTCACAGGGGTGTGTGTATCCTGCCCTGTAGTGTCACTGTGGGTTGGAATCGGCTGGAGGACAGGGGGTTTGGTTTGAGTTTGTAGACTAAAAGTCCAAAGAAATCACATGGAAGAAATGGTGAACTCTAGGTGGAGGGAAGCAACAGAAAAACGAATGCACTAGAATTAGAAGCATTTAAATTAAAGCACTTAAAGCCATAGAATTCGCCAATAGTTAGTGTATTTAGTATAACCATCTTACGTTTATATAACCGTTTAAGAGTTAAAAGAACTTGATGATGGTTTGTTGTTCTTTTTTTTTGCAAATAAAGTGATATGAATAATTTGGTCTGATTTTTTGTATCCTGAATTCTAAATTATTTGAAGAGGCTTGTGTATCCAAGCTGAGGTTTTAAGATCCCTAAGGCTTTTTTTTTATAACCCTGCATGTAACAGAACCCAAGACCATGCTTAGAAGATGAGGACATAAAAAGACTTCTCTAACATCTCAGAGGGAAAATTCATGAGCATGTTAGAATATCACAACTAAAGAAAAAGTTAAGGAATTTTGGTGTGCAAAGCAAAGTGGCATTTATTTGTTGCACTGTTGATAAATTTAATTTGATCTTGGGACTATGTGGAGACTTTAAAAATCTCCCATTTTCTCAGCCTATTCATAATAAAGGCAAGATAGCATCTCAGTGTGTATAGTGAAAAACTTCGGTAGATAGAAAGAAGACTTTTATTAAATTCTTGTCCAGGAGTTCATCTGTCAGGTTTAAAAAGACTAGGTATTGTTAGCATATGCTCCAAGATCCTCTTGGACTGATGTGTGAAAAAGAAAACATTGAAAAGAATTCAATAAGCTGTTGGTGCATGACATTCTTATCTGTCAATGTTATAATTAAAGAAAGCTTCTTTTATTACTTACGTAAATAATTTTCCACTGCAAATCATAACTTTTTAAAGTAAGTTGGTAGTAAGATTTGGGAGAAAAAAAGTTGGACGTTATTGATACAATATTAGCAATTTTACTTAAGGAAGCATATGCAAGAGGGGGTTTCTTCAAAATATCGATGGAGATTGCTGTGTATACTGGGTATTAGGAATAATCTAGTAGAAAGGCCCTACTTCAAAGTCTTAACAAATTAGTCTAATGATAACCTTCAAAAACTAGTAGTACGTCAGCAGCTTGGGTGTCCTGTTTTAACCTTTCAGAAATGATTAATACTCTGCCTCTCATAAATAATTTGTACTTATATTTTATCCTAGAGACCTTTGTCCTATGCTATCCATCTCACAAGAGTTTATTTACAGAATGCAAGTTTGCCTGGAAAATATTGTTTTTCCATAAAAATGATGCCCAAGGGCTCAAAGATAAACTCAATATGTTATTATTTGCTTTGTCCTGGGTGCCTGATTCTTTAAATGGTTACTGACCAAGCCAGAGCATCTGAGTATTTTCTTATGTGAATAAAAGATAAGGGTATTTCATACTATCTAGGAAATGGAATTTCTTTATCCCAGTTGCCAGTGCAAACATTCAACCTCTCCATGGGCGAGGACACCTGGATGCAGGGTAAGAGAAGGGGCTTAGAAAGAAGCTATCAAGAAAACATAAAGAAGAAAATGGAGACTGTATTGCAGGTATGGAAGGAAGCAGGTGATGTGCCTCCTTTTCTCTTTCCCAGTACTCTCTCTTCTGCAAAGATAAATGTCTTCTTGCTTCAGCTTAATTTTACAAATGGTAATCAACACTGAAGCAAGTCAGACCAGTGAGATTCATTTATTTTCTTTCTGAGCTAAGGCACATGGATTTAATTTCATTCTGAGACAAGGCAGGTGGGCTTAATAGACATTGTGGGGGTGGGTAAAGAGGGGGAATAGTAACTGTGGGAAGACATCACTTGTAATTTATCTTGACTTCTTCCTTTTGCATGACATAACTGCTCAAAAAATGGAGAGATACTCCTGTTGGGTAATTGCTCAGGTTATTGGAATTGTACCTAAGATGGACTTCGAAGCTGCATTGTCTTGAGTTGACATCATTGGTGCTCATCTTTAAGGGGTCAATCTAAGAACCAATCTGCTTAACATCTTCACCAATGGCCAATATAAGGGAAGAGAAATAGCAGGCCCATTAATTAACTTTAGAAAAGACAGACTGCAAGGGTGGCTTGCAAATTGTAGGGCATGGTATGAATTTTAAATGCTTCTTTCCATAATAAAGTACTTGTCCTTTGCATTCACAGTCTCAGAGGCTATTTTTATTTTGTAGCTCTTTGCAAGCATAGTTGAGGAAACAATTGAGTCAATGCTTGTTACTCTGACTCTATGAGCTTTACTGCTAAAGCACAGAACTCCAAGATGGGAGGAGTTTGCCCCGAGTTGATCCACTCTACCACGTGCATCCATAGCCTGCACCCATGGTGCTCTTTCCTTCACAGCAAAACCAACCCCACTGCCCTTGAGTAGATGCTTGCTCATGATGACCTTATGTATATTTGACTAATTTCTACAACTTCAAAATTGTGCTGTACTGGTATAGGACAGGAATGACTACATAAAGGCCATTGCCAAAAACAAAACAAACAAACAAAAACCAGGATTACTTCTTCAAAAGCGGGGAAAAAAGTGCTAGTAATGATGCTAAGGTTGAAAACTTTCCCCATTATTCTGGGTTTTTTCTTTTGACTTGTGGTGTTTCACGTTATTTTATGAAAAGAAACAGGTCAAATTATACTATTTGCACACATTTTATTGTTCCTGTTTACAGGAGCCAATACTAATTTTATTGTTGTTTTTGTCTTCGGGTTTTTTTGGGGGGGAGCATCACTGCCCTCTGGTGGTCGTGGGAGCTACCCAGCGCTGCTCCTGAAAGCCTCTGCTGGATTTGAACCGCCAAGCCCGCAGGCCACAGTCCCGCACTGAACCACTTTTGCTACCAGGGCTCAGCCCCAATACTAATTTTAAATGCAGATATCATGTCATTTATATGTAAAGTCACCAAAATTATACAATTCAAAAATTTTAATGTACACATGCATATGTTTTTCCTATAAGAAGATTGGAAATAATGCACAACAGGAATATGACTATACATGCAAATTATTAACAAGTATGTATCCTACCAATATTCATAGTTCTTAGTATGGGACCACTGATGGAAAAGCAATGGTAGGTTTCCCTACTCTTTGTTTCCAATATGAGCAGGTGTCTAGTACAGGGAAGTAGCATGAGTGAGAAAGATTGTTTCAGTTTTTTAGAATACCATTGCCTTTCTTCTGCTTTTGAAGTAAGTTCTGAATCGAATGGAAAGTGGGTTCCTACCAGTTGTCAGCTCCTGTGCTTGTTCACAAGGAGATGCAACACTCTTCCTTTGTACTTGCTGTGAGTCTTCATGAGCTCCCATCTGTTATGGGTCCACTACACTTGGTACTCACAGAGATAATCTTAATTTTGCATGCGAACAGAAACGATGGATATCTGTTGTCTTAGTGTTTCCTAGAGAAATAATGGTGAAAATGGGAGTGAGAGTATACACACATCTGTATGCAAGTATACATTTATTCCATGTATATAGAATATGTACATTCCAACTCTTAGTGCTCCTTAGATTATTCCAACACTTAATCCTCCTTTAGGATAGAGTAGAATTACCCTATGTCCTGTGGAGCTGCTGGTAGGTTCAAAACACCAATCTTCTGATTGGCAGCTGAGTGTTTAACCACTTTGCCACAAGGGCTCTCTTTCTCTCTCTAAACATACGTGTGTGTGTGTATGTTGACTTAAAAAAGATTAAAAATGAATTTAAAAGATATGAATGAACATGGATTGGATGTCAGTGAGCTTTCTTGTTGTTGTTTTCACACATGCTATTTATTGATGCACACACACACATATAAATCGTGTTCATGAAGAATCTGTATATAGACTAAGAGGCCTTTGACCAGAACAAGGGGATCATGTGTCATGGTTTAAAATCAGGAAAAACTTCTGCCAATGCTCGATCCTTCCACCACATTTATTCCGTCTGTGTGCTGAGCAGACAATCAGAGGAGCTCAGCTTTATGAAGATTCACTAACAACGTGTGAGCTGCAGATGACACAACCTTGCCTGCTAAAAGCGAAGAGGACAGAAGCACTTAGTGCTGAAGATCAAAGACTGTAGCCTTCAGTGTGGCTTACCACTCAACAGAAAGAAAACACACTCCTCAAAAGGGGACCAGTAAGCACATCGTGATAAAAAGAGAAAATAGTGAAGGTGCAAAGAATTTCACTTTACTTGGATTCTAGGTTGAAATGAAATTTCAATTACTTATGGGGTTTCTGTCCATTTCTCTATAATGTCTACTGAATGATAAGGTAAGCATATGGAAATAGGGTGCAGAGGACTCTAACAAAATCGGTCAATTTTGCCATTCCTCTGTGTAGAAGAGTGTCATCTTAGAAGAAGGAATAGGGGGAATTCTAGAGCCATTAAAAAGGAATAGCCACGAGAGGAGTGCATGTGAGATCCTTGTCTGAAGTAACAGAGGCATCAGTGGGCACCCACCCACCCACCCACACACACACCCACACACACACACATGCACAGACATTTCATTAGTTAAAAAATTCTATCTCTATATGTGCAAAAATAAAATAATGGAATACATATGTATATATTTCATTTTATATCTGTATCTATATATTTCTCTATGTTTTCCATCTTCACATCTATCTATAGACAGAGAGAGAGGAAAGAGAGAGAGAGAGAGAGAGAGAGAGAGAGAATAAGGCTATTATTTTTTTTAGAAATTGACTCAGGGGATGATGAGGATAGAAGTTAAAAATCCCAAGTCAGGGATAGGTAGTTTTAGGTCTGAAATCGGTAGATCGGTGGGGAATGGTAGCTGAATACCTACTTATAATTTATAATCAGGAAACAGAACCCTCCCTACAAGTTAACCTCTTGTTTTGCTCTCAAAGCCTTCAACTGATTGGATAATCTCACTCACATTACAAAGGATAATCTCCTTAAGAACACTTGATTTAAATGCTATAAAAACCTGTTGTTGCATTGTCGTTGACACATTGCTTTTGTCCCATTCATCCTAGGATACAGACTTTCTAGGCGGTAAATAGTTACTGAAGTAGACTGCTCTATCTTTCTTCTGTGGAAAAGCTGGTGGGTTGACAATCCTAACCTGGTTATAAGGCTTGTGCTTAAAACTGGACCTCCAGGGTTGCTTTGACTTAAGTCCTAATCACATATCAGTATTTGACAGAAATAGATAGACTAGTATATGGTACCCAAACATTGGGGTACCAAAGTCCAAGCCAAGATGATACAGAAAATTATCATTTACCTGTTTCATAGGTATGTTCTCTACCGAAACGCTCCATTGTCCCATCAGACTTCTCTGTCAAAAGGATACAATTATTAGGATTTAAAAAGAATAGGAACATAAGTGCACCGAGCTAATTATTGGCCCTTTGGAAAGCCAGGTCTTGAGTGATTGCATAGTTTGCATGCTCACAAAACTGTCTTAGTATAGGATCTTCATAAGCCTTTTCTGTTGGACATGTTTCCTGTTTGTCTTTTTTATCTCATTAAGAGGGCTGCCATGATGTTGGAAACGTCCAAGGAAGACGGAAAGCATATACAGAGTAACTGTACAAAAAACAAAACAAAAGAACTAGTTGTCATTCAACCATTTCAAGAGTAGCATATGAGCAAAAACCAATGGTATTAAAGAACAAAGTCCTTTAAAGCTGCAATGAAAGAACTAGCCAAAAACAAGGCTCAAGGAATTGATGGACTAGCAATCAAAATGTTTCAACAAGTTGATGAGGCCCTGGAACCACTTACCCATGCCTGGAAATTTGGAAGACAGCTACTTGGCCAACTGATTGGAAAAGATACATATCGTACTTATTCCAAAGAAAGGTAACCCAACAGGATGCTAAAATTGCAGAACAATGTAATTGATAGCATCGGCAAGTACATTTTGCTGAAGATTGTTTAACAGTGGTTCAGCAATACATCGACAAGATGCACTAGAGATTGAGGCAAGATTCAGAAGAGGATTTGGAACAACGGATATCACTACTGACATGAGATGGGATGTGGGTGCAAGCAGCGAGTACCAACACGATGTTAACTTGTGTTTTATTGGCTGTGCAAAGCAATTCAACTCTATAGATGACAGCAAACTAGGCACAGGCTTGAGAAGAATAGGGATTCCAGAATATTTCATTGTGCCCACAAATTGCGTATGGGCCAAGAAGCAATTCTGTGAGCAGGGCAAGGGAATACTACGTGGTTGAAAGTCACCAATGGCGTGCATTGGGGTTGTGTTCTTTCACTATACTTACTTCAGTCAATATGCTGAACTATTAATGAGAGAAGCAGGATGACATGAAGAAGCAATACGCATCAGGATGAGGGTAGAAGATTATTAAAAATCTGAGTGAGATACGTGCAGATGACACAGCCTTGCATGCTGAGAGTGAGGAGGACTGGAAGGACTTGCTGATAATGATTGCAGTCGTCAGTAGGGACTACAACTGCAAATTCTTCACAGCTGGATCAATTACGTCATGATAACTGAAAAAGAGAGAAAGATTGAAATCGTCCAGGGTTCTCTCTTGCTTGAATCCACAATCAATGTTTATGGAAAAAAGCAGCCATGTGATCAAAAGACCAGTTGTATGAGGTGAATCTGTCCCACAAGACCTCTCTAGACTATTGAAGAGCCAGGCTGTTACTTTGAGGGCTAAGATGTAACCTGGCCCTGGCCTTGATAGTCTCCATTGCATCACACGTGTGTGAAGTTGGTCGTTGAATTGGAAGACTGAATAAGAATACATACATATGAATTGTGGTGCAGGTGAAGGATATTGAAAGTATCATGGCCGCTCAAAGAATAAACAGATCTATCTTGGAAGAAGAACGCTTGCGTGCTCTGCAGAGGCAAAATGCAATACTTCGTCACGTGTACTTTGAACATGCTGGCAAGTGAGACCAGTCCTTGGAGAAGGACATCATGTCTGCTCAAGTAGAAGCCTTTATAGAGATGGAATGACACCATGACTTCAACAAAGGGCTCAGATATAAGAACAGTTGTGAGGATGGCCGAGGCCCTGGCAGTGTTGTGTTGTACGTAGGATCTGCTGTGAGTTAGAACGGAGTCAATGGCACTTAACAACAACCATCTATGACGGGGTTCATGACTTTTATTTATTTAAGTTTCTTACTTTTATTTATTTCTGCTTTAATGTCCTTGGGCCTTTGCACGTTGGCATTAGAGTGCAAAATATATTTATACCTTTTATCTAAATTGGAGTTGAGGGATTGCTAGGGTGCATTATTCTGTTATCATCTCTTTGCACCTCAGGTTCCAGAGATGGCAGTCAAGCCCCACTGCTATAATCTCTTTGATCTGGCTTCTGTGTCAAGGTAAGGGACCAGACTATTGTCAGCATGAATTGACCGTGACCTTAGACAAATTCTTAAATCTCTCTAAGTCTTGGTTTCTCGATCTGTTAAAGGCCTGTCTTATAGGAGCAATTGATGATTTTATGAGAAAATAGAAATGCCCATCTGAAAGTTAGTCCTCTCATAAGTGCTTTACAATGGCCCAAATATTCCCGAAGAAGTTCTTATTTGCACCATAGTCTGTGCTTAGTTGTTATGTGAGTTGAAGTAATTAAATTATCCTTTTTCTATAAGCTACTTTTGAAATACCTTAACTTAGCATTCTTTCATTAATTTTAAAGATTTCCTATTAGGGTGCTAACTGTGTTGGGTATAGGAAGCTGGGTGCTTACTTGTTTCACAGAACACTGTTCACATAAAAATAACTTCATCTCTTCTGTCACCCAATTTTGCATATCAGCCTGACAAGTTAATCGCTGAAAAATTAGTGTAGAAATAGGAGCTTGTACGATGCAAATTCACAACTACCACTTATTCCCCCCTCTTGGTTAAGCTTTCACCCTAGCATTACTCTTTAGATCTGTGATGTTCCCTGTGGAGTGAATATCTATTAGAAAATACTATAATTGCAGAAAAAGAAAGAATTGTCTACATTAAAAATACTCAATGGGAAATATATATACATATATGCATATTGTACTTTAAACTAGATGAGCTTCACAATACTGTTGGGATCCTATTGCACTTATAAATGTGGATTGTGCTTTTCCTACATGGCATTATATTGTAGGCCTTTTTGTCAAGGATGTTGTTTATATGAATAATTTCACTGCAGAGTAAATATCCACTGCAAAATATATTTGAACATAGAATTGGTCAAAGCGTCCTCCATTTTCAGACACAATGCATTCCTAATATAGGCCATAATAAACATCTTTCTGAATAATGCTTCCTCCATTTAAAAATTTTTTGTCTTTAGGATAAATGCCCACATGAAGATTACTGGGTTAAAGCATTTTACACATTTCAAGTGTCCTGATATTTGTTGAAAAACTATTTTTTCAATGGAACCATGGCATTTTAAAGTGCTTCCAGAGGTTTACGACATTGGTAATCTCTTCTGGTAATTTCAAAAAGTAAAATGTGCAGTTCATTGCTTAGTAAAGATTTTTTATTGGTTAAAAAGGGACATTTTGGTTCTTTCATCATGAAATACAAAATCCTCTTCACGTCTTTCATAGACTCTTATAGTTTTTTTATATACATGATCTGTTAGCATCAAAGTGGGAGAAGAAGATACTAGGAAAGTTCTAGTGTTTTTATTTCCTAAGTCTTCCTTCCTTTCATAGAATTCAGTCATAAAGCCCATTGTTTTCTTGCCACAGTGATATGCGAACCACCCCTCTGTCAGTTTGTCCTAGTCTGGTGACTTTTGTGAATCTGTGTAGCTTTTCTCTCAAAGAGAAGGCAGGAATTGTATGGCTGAACCTCCCCTTTCCTCCTTTCCATGAGTCCCGCTGCCTTACCTCTGCCCTTAACCTTTGCTACCCTGACAACAAATCTCAAACACTTCTTCTTTCCTGTTTCCTTGTTCCTTGGCCTTCTTGCTTCCTTTCTTGTGTTGGCAATGTGAGTTTGCATTTCTCTAGCAGTATGACCCAACACTTACAAGTTTTACTAGTTTTTGTTTTGTTACATTCAGGCTGTTTTGCAGTATTAATGAATTCTAGGGAGAGACATGTTAGAGAAACATTATATTAGGATGCCCAAATTTCCTTCTCTCCTTGAAGCTAAAACACATAGTTTCACCCCGAGGAACCAATTCTGTAGAAAACCAAGCTAAAAGGGAAATAAAATGAAAGGCAGCTTACATTAAATTTCATTTAGGCCTATTGTTTAATTTATGTTCCGGGCCCCTGGAATCCTTTTCAGGAGGAGGCTTGTCGGAGGACGTCTCTGTGTGTTCCGGCCTGCTTTCATGTTCCAGCCTATCTTTGGGCCTCACGGAGAATTTGGTCTTGGAGTCTTGTTAAGTCGGCCCACTTTCTATTAGGTGGAATATTTTTCAAGAGGCGTGTAGATTTACATTTTTATCTCTAGACCTTATTTCTCTTTTTCTCCTGTCTGGTTTTAATAACATGATGTCTTGCTTCTGGGGTCTAATTTTTAGAGCCATGATGAGTCAGTGGCGGTTTGGTGGTGATTTTGCCATATTTTCCAGAGGGTTTATTTACTTCCTTTATATGCTTATTTTTTGGACACTGCAGCAGCAGGCGTGGGGTGTTATATAAAAACACAATGACACAACCCTGTATGCAACACCTCTTGTGAGTCTTTGATGACTGAGGGTGTCTTGGCTGTGTGTGTCTGGTGGCTAGGCAGGAGAGGCGACCTGGCAATCCAAGATGCTGTGCTGTGCTGTGCTGGAGGGCTCACACGCTGGTGTGCACAGGGACTGTTTGCCCTGTAATTGTTTTCTTGAGGATTAACGGGAGACTTGCATTTTTATGGGTCTTTCTCTATGGTTGCTTCTCTGGTAGCTCTAATACTGACTTAAAAAAAGAAAGAAAGAAAGAAAAAAAAAAAGACAAATCTCACCCAAACCCACCTCATGGGCTTTAAGGAAAAGAGTGTAGCAAGTCACTTAGTATTCTTTTCACTCTGAAAGGCTGACTATAAAGACTCCCACTTCCTGCTGCGATCATATCCTCCTTGAAAGGAAACGAAACAGCAACATGAACTCAGTTCACTTTATCTGCACAGTGGTTCTAAGTCCCAAATTCTGCAGTCTTCCCAGGCCGACTATTTAATACACTTATCGTTTCCTGCCTGGCATTCCCCTATAGGAGAGATTGAATTTAACAAATGTACGCCAAGAATGATAGCTGACACTAATTCAATGAGCAGAAGGTTAAATCCAATCATAATTCCAGGGGTAATGGAGATGGGTAGGATATGCAGATCTCTGAAGAGTCGAGATTAAATGAGACTACACAGTTCCTTTGACTATGTAGCCACTAGAAAACGAAAATAGAATTTTAAGGTAGGGTGATACCAGAGCCTAAAGATTTACCTGAAAAAAAAGTAGAAAAGAAAAGAACAAAGCATCACAGTCGAGCTGATGCAATAATTTCGCAATCCCTCGAGCTGTTAGGCTCAAGTGAAGAAAGATGTTAGCTAAATACAATCTGGAATGAATACATTAATTTACACAGTCTTGTTCCCCCATTGTGCATCAAGAGTTGAGTGCTTTTAACTCTGCTGAGTTTCAGTCCAGGATAAAATCTGCAAAGACTGCTTATAAAGCTTTAAAAACAGATAAATAAGATACATTGGGGGATAAAGAGAAGGGGAAGGGAAGGAGGGAAGATTTGCAAAGATGTTAAAAAACAAAACTAAAAAAAACGAAAGGATGCACTGCTTGGCTTCCTTTCCACTGACACTGCTGCTTCCCAAGAGACTCCATGGTGGCCAGTCTGGTGGTAGCTAAAGGAGAGCTTGCAGCTGGGGCCTGGGCTGGCCCCGCCCCTAACAGGCCTTCTTGGGAGAGCAGGATCCAGGTTAAGGCGGATAAGATGGTGGAATCTGGGCATGCCTAGTCTGATTGCTCTCCTGATCTGCTTGCTGGTTTCAAAGTGCCAGCTGCTCTTTCAACCTTCTAAGTAGCAAGTGGCAGAACAGTATGTCAATTGCATGTATAGCTTTAGTAGTCATA
The DNA here is from genome assembly GCA_004026705.1 of Nesogale talazaci. Lineage (NCBI taxonomy): Eukaryota > Metazoa > Chordata > Mammalia > Afrosoricida > Tenrecidae > Nesogale > Nesogale talazaci. The sequence goes on from PVJH01012307.1 coordinate 41,801, forward strand.
GAGAGGCAACCAATTAGAAAATGATTCACATTTGCAATATTCTTATTGTAGAGTGTATGAAGCGTTTAGTCAGGGATTAAGAGGGTATAGGCATTTCAGTAGGAATTTTTAGTTAGCTAAGCAGAGTTCTTTTTCTAAAACAAGCTCATAATCAATGAATTAATATTATTCTCAGATTGGTGTGACTGTGTAAAGAGATTGAATATTACATGTTGGATTGACAAGACACTTCAGAAAAAGATTGTTAATGTGGAGGAATACTATAATATATGAAAATCAAAATTGGGCTGGAGTTGTTCAAATGAAAGACGGAGTCTTGGAACAGAAAATAATGAGATGGACTATTTTGTTTCAGGGATTAGCTATCTCCAAACTAGTGTGCTAACGTTTACCAGTTAGAAATGATAAGATGAATAAATCACAGAGATATTACTTTTTATTAAAAGAGAACTGGAAAAATAAATAATACTTGTTAGAGCTGTGGTGGTCTCGTGGGTCATGGATGGGGTTGATAATCACAAGGCTAGTGGTTCAAAACCACCAGCTGTTTCTCAGGAGAAAAATGAATCTTTCGACTCTCAGAAAGAGTTACAGTCCCTAACCCACCTCTGCCATGTAAGAGCACTCATGAGTCAGAATTAACTCCATAGCAGGAGGAATAGGTTTTGCTTTAAAATATGCATGCCTTTATTTTCCTATACATGGGTAATTTTAATACCAATATCCTTTTATTTAAACAGTTTTTTTTGGGGGGGGGGCATCACTGCCTCTGGTGGTCGTGGGCGCTACCCAGTGCTGCTCCTGAGAGCTGCCGCTGGATTTGAACCGCCAAGCCTGCGGACCACAGTCCCGCACTCAACCTCTTACGCCACTGGGGCTCAGCCCTATTTTTTAACAGTTTTAGTGACATAATGTACCATATAATTCCGTGGTACAATACATTTTTTGTCCTTGTATTATTATTACTCTGCCATAACACTAAAGAACTATTAATCTAGTTACTGTCTCTTTAGGTATATATATCCTGGATTTCATATAAAGAAAATCACACAACCCCTCTCCCCCAAACAACAACAAAATAAAATGCAGAAAAATCTCAATCCAAGAGAAAACAGAAGATAATAGAAACTAGAATAAATTTAAAATGAGTCAAAAGGGAAAGCAGATGATATGTTAAATTTTAATCTAACTGTTCCTGCTATAATCCACTTTCCAATGCACTCCGTCTGAGGGCAAGATTATTCATAAGCCTTGCCAATGGTCCCCGAGCCCTCCATCGAGGCTTAATCCCAGTACAGATTCTGCAAATAGATTTGGGACTTCCATAGTCACCTATCACCTTCTGTAAACCAGTTGCTCAGGATTTAAGCTTTAATACAATCCCCTCCTCTAATCATGGATTTATTTATCAGAAAAGACAAGTCCCCAGGGAAGGATATCATGCTTGGTAAAGTGGGAGGTCCATGAAAAAGAAGACTCTCATTGAGATGCATTGAGGGAGGGGCAATAATAATAGGCATAGACCTAACATATCACTTATAAATGCATTCTTTAAGGCTGAGCCCCGGTGGCGTAGTGGTTGTGCATGGGACTGGGCCCACTGGGATGGAGGTTCAATTCCAGCAGTGGGGCTGGGCCTCCTACTCCCACCACCGGAGAGCATTGATGCCCCTCCCCCCCAAAATGTTTTCTTTACTCTTGAAATATTTTCAGATTGTTTCAGATTATCTCCTAGCTATTGATTTCTTTTTAAAATCCTGAATCATTGAAAATATAATCTGATTTCCTTCTGGAATTCTAACTGCACATACATCAGAACAATTTGACGTTACCCCATACCTACTGTCTCTGTGATTCTTTCTTGTTTTTGTTTCAGTTTGGGTAATTTTGAGTGATTTTTCTTTATTTCTTCTTACTATTTTCCTCTGTTAATAAGAGCCACAAAAGAACCTGTTAAAGACATTCTTCATCTCTCATACTGTCTTTTTCATTGTTACCATTTTGACTTCACATATTTTTTATTTTGTAGTCTTTACTTATGCTAAAATTCTCAGTCTGTTTTTGTAAGTCATTCCTTTTTTCCCCCAATGGAGTCTTTTGATGACATTTATATTAAATTCACTGACTGATAATGCCCTATCTGAAGTTGGTTTTGTTAATTGCTTTCTCTATGGATATTTGATGATCTTTTAAGTAATGCTCTTGTATTATGAATTTTAATTGAAAATTTACATGTTGTGTAAAATACTAGCAACTGGGTTTAGACTATGATGTCTGTCAAGGGACATGCCTCTTCATTAAAAAAATCATTTTATTGGGGGATCACACAACTCTTATCATAATCCATCCATCCATCCATTGTATGCGAAGCACATTTGTACATTTGTTGCCATCATCTCAAAACATGTTCTTTCTACTTAAGCCCCTGGTATTAGTGCCTCATATTTCCCCTCCCTCCCTACTTTCCCCTCTCTTATGAACCCTTGATAATTTATAAATTTTTATTATTTTGTTATATTGTACCCTGCCTGATGTCTCCCTTCACCCACTTATCTGTTGTCCGTGCCCCAGGGAGGAGTTTATATGTAGCTCCTTGTAACTGGTTCTCCCTTTCTACTCCATCTTCTCTCCACACTCCCAGTATACCCACTCTCACCACTGGTCCTGAAGGGATCACCTGTCCCAGATTCCCCATGTTTCAGGTTCCTACCTGTACCACTGTACATCCTCTAGTCTAACAGGATTTGTAAGGTAGAATTGGGATCATGATAGTGGGTGGGAAGAAACATTTAAGAACTAGAGGAAAGTTGCATATTTCATTGTTGCTACCCTGTCTCCTCCCCTAAATCCTTCTGTAAGGGGATGTCGCTTCACTTTAAGATGGGCTTTGAGTCCCCAATCCATGCTCCATGCCATTTATAATGATATAATTTTTAGTTTTTTGATGCCTGATACCTGATCCTTTGGACACCTCATGGTCACACAGGGTGGTGTGCTTCCTCCATGTGGATTTTGTTGCTTCTAAACTACAGCACCGCTTGCTTACCTTCAAGCCTTTAAGACCCCAGATACTATATCTTTTGATAGCTGGGCACCATCAGCTTTTTTTTTTTAACCACTTTTGCTTATGCACACATTTATCTTCATTGATCCTGTTGGGAAGATGAACATCATGGAAGATGCCTCTTTATTTTAGTTAGGTTGTGAGTCAGTTTCTTTGAGAGTTGGAGGTAGATTTGAATTCTCTTCTTGTTTTCATCGTCCTGGTACTACTAAGTTTTCAAGTTGCTCTAGCATTACTTTGAGCTAAGGTTGGATTAGGGATTTAGATTGCCAGAGATTTTTCTTAATATACTTGTTTCACACTTGACTTTGTCAAACTTCATCTCTGAGACATTTTCCATCCATGCTCTTGCTTCTCTTTTCTTCTTCTTCTTTTTAAATAAATCATTTTATTGGGGGCTCATACAACTCTTATCATGATCAATATATACATCAATTGTATGCAGACCACATTTGCATATTTGTTACCATCATCATTTTCAAAACACCTTCCTTCTATTTAGGCTCCGATATCAGCTTCCCATATTTCTCCTCCCTTCCCTCCCCCATGAATCCTTAATAATTTGCAAATTGTCATTGATTTGTCATATCATACACTGTCTGATGTATCCCTTCACCCACTTCACTGTTGACCATAACCCAGGGAGGAGGTTATATATCGATCCCAGCAATTGGTTTCCCCTTTCTATTCTACCTTCCCTCCACCCTCCCAGTATCACCACACATACCATTGGTCCTGAAGGAATCATCTGTCCAGAATTCCCCATGCTTCCGGCTCCAGTATACATTCCCTGGTTTAACTGGATTTATAAGGTAGAATTGGGATCATGATGGTGGGTGGGAGGAAGCATTTGAGAACTAGAAGAAAGTTGCATATTTCATTATTGCTACACTGTACCTTGACTGACTCATCTCCTCACTGTGACCTGTCTGTAATGGGATATCACTTCATGTATCGATGGGCTTTGCTTCTCTTCTAGCAAGACTGTTTTGAACTTTCAACTGACTACTGGTTGTAGATTTTAAAGGGTGATTCTCTGGTGTTCTGGTTCAGGTTCAGTCTTAGGCATATTATTTTTTCTCAGAGTTTTAGACTGTGGAGCACTTCTTGTTGATCCTGCTCCCCCATGATCCTATTGTGGTTAGTACTCTGCATTGTGAGCCTGCTCCCACTTCAGTGGTGGAGAAACTTTAATTGTGTGAGCTTAGGATATTATCCTGCCTCTTAACCACCTGAAGTGAGGCGGAAATTAATATAACATTTTTTTCAAGTTATCATCTTTTCCAAGTCTACCTACTCATTGTAATATATTTAAAATAACTATGTACTTTAATCTTTAATTATGATATCATGTTTAATTGATCTTTATAGAAAAATCTAGTGGCTTAATTTACAAATTCTTTTTGTGGCAGTTACATAATTGACTGTTAACTTGAGGGAAGGGGTGGAGTCTAGCCTGTCAATGAGGCCTCAGTATGGGCATAGCCTCCTCCTGAGGGTTCTGGGAACTTCTGCCTTCCTCCATGGAGGTGGACCACACACTCTCTGCTACACATTTCTGTTGACAAGCCGCATGGAGACACACTGATGGAGCCAGAGCCCTGGAGCTGGAGGAGCCACATGGAAACCCACACCAGCGCTGAGACGCTTTCACTGTCACTGCATCTACAAGACTTTCCACCCACTGACCTGTGAGCTTTCTGCATTTGGCATCATTGCATGACTGCATGAATCTAAAGAAGAATTTATGGACTAGTATCTGACATGGGGGCTAATATTGAACTTATGGGCTGGGTAATATACAATTACTCTTTGATATAAAGTTCTCTTTTATATACATATGTGTCTGAATTTGTCTCTTTAGTCTACCCAGATTAACACACTTTCCTTCAGAAATGGTTTGCTTTTATTTTTATTCACCTCCCCCAAACCAAGGGAGTAATAAAATCACTAGCCATTGATTTCTACTTTAGTTACCTTCCAGCATTTCCAAATTAATCTAAAAGTCTCCCGCACATTTCCATGATCCATTTGGTCAAGACATAAGGCTCACAACAGTGGCATTGATAGAGTACGTATCTATGAAGCTTATCTGCTTTGTGTGTATGTTTAGTGTTCGCTGCTAATATTTCAAAGAGAAATGAGAGTGTGTGGTCGTGTAAAGATTCACATTCCCAGAAACCTTATCGAGGGTCCCTCTGCATTGGAATTGATGGGAAGGCAGTGGGCTTGGTGATTTGTTTTGGTTTTGTAATCATGTTTCAGCTCATAGAAATCTCCCTACTTAGTGATTTCTTCTATTTCTTGGGAATTGAGCATTGAAGTATATAGGATATTTTATCCATATGGACCTTCTAGAATATTTAGTTCATTAATAAGGAGCAGCTATTCACAGTAAAAAGTAATATATATGAAGGCAAGTCAAAAAACTATTGCTACAAAATCATAGTAATATTTACTAAAAAATATCAAAATGTGAAGTTACTGTTTCTCAATATAGCCTCCATCTAGGTCTATATGCTTCTTCTGAAGGCTATGTTTCCATTATCTGAACTCTTTCCTGAAAAACTCTGTGCTCCTCTGTTTATGTCCCATTAAAGTAACCATTTGCAATCTTGAGGAGGCCAAATCATGTTCTAATTAAATGGCCATGAAGTTTTGGCAACAGAAAGAAATCTGGAATGTAGGGTGACTAGTAAGAATTACCAATGAAAATGCTGGTGGGACAGACCTGACTAGCCTTGATAAATGGGCAGGTGCTTTGTCATGATGAAACAATCATCATCAGGGCAATTTTCTTGACCCTTTTCTCACCAATGCAGGTTTCCATTTTCTTAAAACATCTTTCCAAGAAGCTCCCATGACTTATTTATGCTTTTTTGGGGGCATGTATTAAAACTATCCCTTATTACCCCTATTTCCTTAACAGTCTGAGCAAACCTCTTTGTATTGAATGCAATGGTTCTTCCAGATTCCCTTGATGAATTTTACCCTTTTACCAAAGGACTCTAACAAGACTAAACTGAGTGAATTATTGAGAGAATTTGTCTACAGTTTTGTTTGGAATAAATCCATGAATATATGAATGCTAGTAGCAATATTTTTTACTTACCATCATACAAAATAATATTTTTTGCAATCTTATCCACTCAGAGCTTCTTCTATCATTCTAAAGCATGCAAACTACTCAATTGTAAAGATTTAATATTTTGTAAAATTCACACCCATACTTGCAGACAGGGAGTTATTAGCTATTTTACATGATGTGCAGTGAGTGAGTGAAGCTTGTTTGAATCTCTGTAAATCTATATCAATATACACTTCTAAGAGAAATTTCTAGAAGTGGGAATGCTGAGTCAAAGGCAATTTGGAGGTTCTTAGCACTTGTTTTCAGACAAATTAAAATGTTTTAGGAAATATAAAAATGTTTATGGATTGTTTTATTAGTTTTTACCTTTGCCATTAATTAAAAAAATCTCGTCAATTCCCCCCACCCCCGATTTGAAAAGTGTTCTTTTTTATTTAGTGACATAAAAATCTTGGCTCTATGGAACATTTTATAAGAAGGTATATTGTACAGAAGGAGTTTAGTATTTGTTCTCTATCCTAGTCTTTTCTTTGCAAGTTTTTTTCTTTGACTTGGGATAAGTTGGTTGACCTTGAATTCCATTATATAGATATAGATATCAGATTTTAACAGGGTATTGCATTTTATTTCAGGGTTGGAAAGATTAATATGATGGGTGGTGCTTTGCAATCCATAACCCTACATCAAGCAAATAAAGTGTGCTTTTATCTTTTTTATTTGAGAAGTGCTGGAAAGTATTTCATTTGAGAAAATAAGCTTCTGGTATGAAATTAGTTTTAAATTCTTTTGGCTAGCTAGTCTTTAACCTCCCTTTTAGATAAAATCTGATGACTTATGATTATTTACATCCTTTGGAATGGCTGGGTGTACTAATATTTGAACTCCAATTATGGCTTCAATCATTTCTTAATTCTGATTTAGGAGAAAAATAAATGCCACAGGATAGAGATATTTCTTCTTTCTTTTATAATTTGTAGTTTTACTTCTCTTTTGAAAGTGGGAATGTTAATTTAATTTAGAGGAAAACAAGACTATTTAACTTCTCACTACTTGCTGTCCATTATAATTAATCTGCTTTAAATCATAGACTGTGTTCTGATATCTTCTTTTTCTTGATTTGCTTTAGAGTGGCTCCAAAGTCGATGTGTTGGCTATTTTCTAAAAGAATTCCTCTATCTTTCCCTTTACCTATTATCAAAGCCAAGCACACCCTCCTCTGGTTGGTACCGAAAGCAATAATCACATTTATCTTGCCTGAACACAACTTCTACCATAATAAGGTGGGTTTGTTTGCATCGACATGGGAAATGCTAACTACTTTATGCACAAGAACAAAACTCTTAGTTCAAATATTTTAATCTAGCCTTCTCAAAATAGCCTTTGAGATAAACTTAACTCCTTCTCCCATGTGATTGATTACACGTCTTAATTAAAAAAAAAATAATTCATTGTACCTTTAGAATAAGAACTTTGACAACTCCACAATGTCCACTTTTCTCACTGCTAAAATGTAATCTTCTCCAAGGCAGGCTTCTCGTGATGAGGGAGGACATTTTCTTTTCTTATTGCAGGCAAAGTATGTGGACTTGGTCTATAATGAAGAAAGGATGGAATTGTATTAAAATTGTCTACTAAGGGTTAGTTTGTAATAATTTTGCTGTCACAGACTTAACATTGGGATATACTAAAAAAGATTTACTAGAGCACTAGGAACGCTTGGTTGCATTGTGGTTATATGTTGGGCTACTAATAGCAAGATCAGCAGTTTGACGCCATCAGCTCCTCTCAGGGAGAGACATGAGGCTTGTTACTCCTGTAAAAGGACAGTGATTCCCCCCCCCCCAAAAAAAAATCCCCCTAAACTCCTGTAAAGCATTATTGCCTTGGGAACCCATAAGAACAGTTCTGCCCTGTTCCATGAGAGTTGGTTGCTGGGAATCAAAATTGACATGATGGCAGTGAGAAGATTACAGAAGATGCACAGATGGACACACATATACACACACACGCGCACAAACTGGAAAGCTTTAAGATGTTACAATCTTCTACATGAAGCTAACTGTCCTGTTGAAGAACATGCCCTAGGGCCACAGTTGTTAAAGTGGTCTGGTGCTAACCAGAACATTGGTGGTTTGAACCCATCAGCCACTACACAGGAGAAAGAGTTGGCAGTCTACTTCCAAAAAGATTTGCACCTTTGTAAATCCTCTGGGGCAGTTCCATTTTGTCACTTCCAACTTTGTTCCCTCGGGGTGCTCTGAGTTGGAATCTCCTTAATGGCCATGAGTTTGGCGTAAGTTAATGTTTTGGGTTATAAGAAATACTTTAACATTACCAAATAGTAAAAAAAATATATTATAGGACATTTTATATAATTTAAAATAAACTGCAGGTTATTTGAAGAGTGATTTTTCATACTACCATGTGCTCCTTTCTATTTCTTAAATTATTAAACATTATTATTCAAGAGAAATCATAATTAATATACTGCAATAAAGTGGTAATTCAGACAATTCACTGTATTGGATATCACGGTTCACTTCCTATATTCCCCTTGAGAACCAAGATGGTCATTCCCAGCTATTGAAAATGTTGGTGCTTGATGAGTTCCTTCCAGATAATGGCTCTCATCTAAAGAGCATCATCTTGGCTGACATGATAGTTCATCTGTGAAAATGATTGGGCTCATTTGACTGTTCTAGTTAATTATACTGACTGGGGGCCTGATATACTTGTTTCATTTTGCTACACCTCTCATGGGGTAGCCTATCTGCAGAGTTGTTGTAGAATTATCTGCAACTTTTGTTGTGACAATACTGAACCCTCACTCCTCCTACCTTCTGCTTCCTTCATGCCCCACAGGTATTGCTCCTGAGGGTAGGCTTCAAAAAGAGTCCTGCATTCTTCCTCTTGACCTATAAACCATGTCCATTTTGCTACATTATAATGAATGTAATATTGAATGCATTATGAACATATATAATACCTATGAAAAATAGAAAATAAGCTATTTTTTTGTGGCATCACTGCCCTTTGGTGGTGGGAATAGGAGGTAAAATAAGCTATTATTTAAACAATATTTTACATATATCGGGTATTTGGCTATGAACTTCAGATTCATTTGGGCTCTCTAAAGCTTACAATAATTATAATGCGGGAATTATCTCTATTTGACAATGTGTGTGTGTGTGTGTGTGTGTGTAAACTCACCTCAAAAAGGTTACATCATTTATATGTCAAACAGATATTATATAATGGCACCAGGATTTGAAACGATGACTGCCATATTTCAGAGAGTGTACTTTTAACCAGTCATTTATTCTGCCTCCTGCATTTCCAGGACTGGTGTTGAAAAGCATACCTAGATAACAATTTGAAGTCTAGAACCCTGAAGGCTACTGAGCAATATTTTGAAAATTGTATTTTTCTCCCCATTTACATTGTTCAAGATATATTTTACTAGAAGGATTGATATAAATAAAACTATATTGATAAAAATTTAAAACTATGACAATATATGCTATAAACCATATATTTCTGTTTGTTTTTTGCATCACTGCCCTCTGGTGGTCGTGGGAGCTACCCAGCCTTGCTCCTGGAGAGCCGCTGCTGGATTTGAACCGTCAAGCCCATGGGCCGCAGTCCTGCACTCAACCACTATGCCACCGGGGCTCAGCCCACTATAAACTATATTTATAAAAAATAAGACTATATGTCTCCACAACCATGAGACTAGAATAGTGTCTTGGATAGAATGAGAGAAAGCTGGAACAAAACTTCTAACATGAAAGAGACCAGGCTTACTGTGGAACTGAATCCACCACCACATTAGATTGATCAACTATTTAAGATTAAAAAAGGACAGCATTTACCCAGGGACAAAGTCAGAGGGCTAGGGAAGAAGGGAGATGGAAACAGGGAAGACTGGGAAGATGTGGGGTAAGTGATGGCACGTTGAGTTGCTATGGATGAGTTGAATTAGAATGTGAACAAATTATTGAGTATAAAACTATGACCTCTTTAAACCTCTACATAATTCAGATTTAAAAAGTTCAAACAAAAAGCATGAGTTTAAATATTTCAAACCAAGATAAATTTATTCAACTTAACTCCCCCCCCCTTGTATATCCCCAAATATATATAGTAATACATTAGGAAACAATGAAACAAAAGTTTCAGCCCACTAAAAATTTAAAATGCCTTTTATGCCTTTGATTTTATTTTTAAAATGAGTAAAGTATAATTTCAGCTTTTTTCTTTTAAACTTTTAATTATGCAAGTGAGTCTTCCTTTACTCTTTTATTATCTGGTGATCCACTAAAGCATTTGCTAATTAATATTACAAGTATAAATCACTTTGAAATTTTAAAAAATAGGCTCAAACTAACATTGTTTTGCATGTTTAAAAAATAATGTTAGTTAAATCAGGGACTCTTAGGGCATAATGGTTACTCATTGGGATGCTGACTGAAGGGTGAGCAGTTCAAAACCACCAGCCAACTCTGGGAGAAAGGAGGAGGCTTTCTACTCCTGTGAAAATTTGGAGACACGGGATCAGTTCTACCCTGTTCTGTAGGACCACTGTGATTCAGCATTGACTGACTTGATTGCAGTGGAAGTGATGCCCCAAGGGGATGAGGAGTAATGTTCTTTAACATGTGTCTAAAGTGAACTAGAGACATATAAACCATAGATGCATAAATGGATTTTGGGCTTGCACTACTAGTCCCACTATATGAATAATTGACTCTCAAGATTTGGCCTTGCTATTGCTCATGAAGGCCTTGCTATCCTCATGAAGAAATCACTGAGGCTATGAGTGCTGTAGCGAAGTGTGAAGAAATTAGATGGTGAGTGGCTATCATCAAGAACAGTGTCTGGGATTTTCAAGGCATAGCTTCGGACAAGCAGCCATCTAAGTGAGAGGCCAACAAAGTCCAAAAGGAAGAGCCCTGTCAGTCTGTGTGGTCTGAGGATTGGGAAGAATCCAGACGTAGCAGAGGGATGGTATCAGAGCATCCTTTTTGAACATCCACAGATGACAGGGGAAGCCCAGAATCCATTTGAAGGGCCCACACATCGATAAGCCTCCACCGAATACCCTGCAGTCATAGTTGAGACACATGAATAGCCCTGTTAATCAGACCGTGACCATTGTGAAATAGTCGACTATGGCAGGCATAGTTAGGTCCAAATGTAATATTTTAATAATTTGAATGTCCCCTTTGACTCTTTTCCAGGAAATTTTAGTTTAGAATTAATTTGGTGAGAGTACAAAAATGAGTGTTAAAAAGATTGCTTTGTTAAAAAAAACTCAGTATTTTGTACAAAATGCAAAAATCCTCAAAGTGATGAATTATTTTTTGACCCTTCCCAAATTAGTTGGATGTGTGATGTTTATTTTATGCTGCTATTGTTGTTTTGTTTTTGTAAATAATGGAGATAAGTTTTTAAGTATTAAATGTCTATATCATGTAAAAAAATAAAACTATAGTTTTAAAAGTACTATAAACAATACCATGTACAGGTATTGGCTACAACTGAAGCTTAACCTCCACAAAATGCAGGAATGTAAACATTGATTACACATGAAGAAATTAAACTCTACTCACTGCTTGACAGTAATAAAGTTTGCTGTTTATTGGAATCAACCACTGATGTCTTAATGGAATTCTAATGAATGAATATCTCAGTCTATTGTAGGCATTATTCTGTCCACAACTTGTGATACCTTTACAAAGATTGAGAAAGACAAAAAAACCCCACCAAGATCCAAATACATATTGTTTGATGGTTTAATTGTATTTCCAACGGTATTGGAATGGCTGTGTGACTTGAATGATCTCCTTTACTGTGAAAATATTGACTGCTCACATAGTTAAGACAGTCAATTGGAAAAACTTTTTGTTAGTAAGCTCATATAGATATGAGAAACTTGGAACTTTGTGTAAAGTACAAAAACTATAGAGATCCAGTAAATGCCTACAATGTAAAATAATTTTGTTATTTTATGTGATTTGTACTAAAAACACAGTGCTGACTTTCTTCAGATATTATCTTATTTAGGCTCTTGTGAGGTAGGTGGGGTGAATGCTATCAGTTGGATGTTCTAGAAATTAAAAACACACACATGCACACATAAAACACCGAGGCCAGGCTAAGTGATTTATTGAAGGGGCTCAGAGAATCATTAATCTGACCAGTATTTTTTTCCACATTGGCATAAATATGTAGAAGTCTCTCCTCCCTTAGCGTTTTTTCTTTATTGCCATATTTCTGAGGTGTGATGCTTATCTTCCTTTCATTTACTACTCTAATTTGCATGTTTTTGACTCCTGTTCACCAGCATTTTATAAAGGGCATACGTTTACTACAGTAATCTTCAAGTTATGCAGCCACCCTCCTCAAATGCTTGCCTCGATGGGAGCAATATGCCCCATCTCCCGTGTGGAGCAGTTGGCAGGCTGGAGCAGCTGACTTTTCTGTTGGTTGGTTAACAGTCTGATGCTTTGCCCACTGTGCCATCAGGGTTCCTTTGATAGAGAGAAGGAAGACAATATTGGATTAATGAGGAGAAAAACAAAACCTTTTTTTAAAACAATTAGCAAAGTTTTATTTGCTCATTTTTTGCATTTAAAGTATTCTTTGATAACGTCCTTGACTTGAGATTCTTTGCCATAGTCCTTAACACCCACACAACTGTAACCAACCACTTTCCGGAGTTTTCCTTCTCTATTAGTTTTGCAGAGGCTTGCCCACTCTCCTAGTTTCTTGTTGTCTTCAACCTTAATGGGGTTGATTTGGTGTTCAGCACACAGGGCCTCCACTCACTTGACGTACACAGGCTCATCACAGTTGGATGCAAGCACACAAAGATGAGCTTGGCGCTTGTCTAAGGCTTTGGCAGCTTTGTGAATTCCACGTGCTCGGCCACCGTGGAGGAGGGCAGTCTTCAGCACCTCTTGTACAGCAGTGTCACGTCCATGACACCTCCAGCACCAATGTCTTCCTCGGCCATGGCGGTAGGTTATGAGTGGGACTGAATCTTGAACACACTGGAACCTCCGCCTTGGCACGGTTTGGCGGGGACAGGGAGAGGGCAAAACAAAACTTTAAAAAGATGAACTGAAAGAAAAAGGAAAGCTAATTGTTCTATCTGGGCCGTCAGTTCTCACCCCCCAGGAGCGTGATGAATGTGTTTAGCGCTATAAGGAGCTCTCTGAGTTATAAAACTCCCAAACCAAAACAAATGCACTGCCATCCAGTTGTTTCCGACTCACTGTGACCTTGGAGGACAGGGCAGGCCTGCGCTGGTGGGTTTCTGGGTCTCTTATTCTTTACTAGAATAGAAAATCTTTTTCTCTCACTGAGCAGCTGCTGATTTCAAACTGCTGATCTTGATATTAGCAGCCCAACTGGTAACCCCTGTGCTGCCAGGGCCCCTAGAATGATAAAATGTAGGCATTTAAAAACAGTTTCCTGATGAATTCGCATTAAGATCTGGGGCTGCCTCTTTGGGAAACTTACTGATAATGAGACTAATGAGGATATGGCAGAGGATATGGCAAGGAGAGCAAGTTCAGTGCCTGATTATGGATTAAAAAAATAGACTAACAAAACCCCCAAGTCAAAAAACAAAGAAAACCCAGCCATGCCAGCTCTTGGAGAGTGCCTGAGAAAGAAGAGAGAGGATTCTAATAAATATTGCTGCTTAGGATTTTAAAAAAGTGATCTCTGCCAATTTATTCAGACCCTTTAGGCTTATATAACAACCTTCTATCTTGAAGAATAAAAGGGACCTTCCAAATCAGTGAACAAGAACAACTTTTTGCCACCTACAGAGATTCTTGCTGCCAATGTAAGAAATGACAGATCTGTAATATTTGTTGTCAAATATAGCATTTCTGGCCCTAAATGATATATCTGGAGATCCTATATTTAACAACTTTGTGTTCATTCTTAAAGTTATTAAAAACAAGCACTTTCTTCTGTTCACCATGGATTATAGGAAAACCATCAGCAAAAGCTCTCTATCATCTAGTTCGGCTTTCAGAAGAAAGATCTGGGAAATGCACTTTTCTGTAAGTTCATCAGGGAGCTTTTAAGAACCACTGTGTGGTTTCCTAGGTAAACTGTCTTCCACTGATGACTAGAAGTGTCACTGTGTACCTTTATATGTCAGCTGTCATATGTCAGCTGGGACAGAGGCATTTTAGATTTAGCCCACATAGCTTCAAACAAAATGATATAAAGAAGCATGCATAATTTGTTGTTTCTTCCTAAATCAGGTATTTTGAAATAACTGTCATAGATTCTTAAGGGATACTACTTACTGGCTCCTTTTGGGGCTGTGTTATCCCAGGTCGACTAGAGAAACAAATTCATAAACATGCATATGGATATAAGGGAAAGGTTTATATACAAGAGGAATGGAACATTGAGAAAGCATCCCAACCCAGTCCATTCCAAAGCCATAAGTCCGATATTAGCCCATATATCTGATACCAGTCTATAAAGTCTGCTTCCGACTCATAAAGCACGTGCAGTAGAGGCGTCCAGGCACTGGCAGGTGTCTCCCCATGATTCTTCATTTCCAGGGTTCAGGGTCCACCAGCAGTATCTATTGGTGGTGGGAACATCTCGGATTGGCAGGGGTCTCTCTGTGGCTTCTCTGGCCCCAGAGTTCTGCTTCCATCAAGGCAAGTCCATGTGGCTTCTCCTCTGGCTCCTCCATTCTCCAGAAGTCATGATCAATCAACATGCTGTCATCTCATCTTGTCAGAAGTTCATCATCTTGGAGACTAAGAGTCAAGTCTCTCTTTTCCAATTGGGAAATACTGAGAGACTTCCCAGAAGTCTCAGGAGAAAGCCATGCCCACACAGAGGTTTCATTGACTGCTCATTGGCTATCTCCATATTAACAGATTAGACTCCACCCCCTACATCCCAATCATGAAATTGACATAACGAATACATGACCACCACAGGGGCTTTTCACTTGAAGAATCTCCATCTCATTGAACTAAGGATCTCTGAATGGGAAGAATCAATTTAAAAAAATGCTGAAATAATCTTTTTCTCCTAATAAAACCACGTTGGAAGTAGAGAGCACAAAAGGCACTGAACACTTCTCCTGCCATAAGGCACCTGAGCTGTCAACATTTCTAAAAAGATGTCAAACTTACAAAAGTGAGTTCTGCCCTGGGCGACCCTTCTGCTCAGGTGGACAGAGAGGACAATAAAACTAGCTGTCCTTGAGCCAGCTCCAGCTCGTGGCTATACCACGGGTGAAAGAGTAGGACTCAGCTGCATGGGACCTTCAGTGGCTGTGTTTTTGAAGCCGACTGCCAGGCCTTTCTTCGTAGACACCTCTAGGTGAATTCAAACTACTAACCTTTTAGTTAGCAGCTGAGTGTGCCATCAGTTGGCACTACCCAAGCGGTCTAGAGATGAAATCTAGAATTCCAGCGTCTGCTGGAGTAGAGGGAAGGTCCTCTTTGTGAGTAAAGGAATCCCTTCGTAGTTTTCCTCACTTTATTGTATGTCCCTCTGGTCCCTTATTCTGTGACCTTGAAACACATCCTCTTTGTGGGTTGAAATGCTTTGTGGTGCTGGTGTTACCTTAGAGTAGAAATGACTTTGCATTTTAAAAAATCCATTTAAATCCAATGATATGAAGCAGGTTGTTTTAAAACCACAAATGCGAACTGAATTTGTACTTACATAAAAAACAAAAAGCTCCTGGTTTTGAAATATGCTACAGCACTAAAAGAAAAATATTAAAATAAGTGGATGAATAATTTGTTACTAGACTTCTGTTCATAAACACAGCTTTTAGAGTTCAATATTTTGTTTATATATGTATAATAAAATGAATCTGAATAGCCTCTATGATACCTGGTTCAAAATAGAAATCTTTTACTTAAAAAAGTGAAAATTTCTCAGGGAAATTTTGTTATAAATTTATGTCAAGGTAATAACTCTTTAAGAAGTGGAAAGAGTCAAAAGAGATAAATTTGACATTTTAGAATGGTAGGATCTTGATTTAACTGCAGATGAGGACTTTGGTTACTGAAAGACATCGTTTTCTGTTTTAATTAATTCCTTTTCCTGACATTTCTCCCATCATGAGGCAAATTTGTTTGTGGCGCTTAACCTTTAAGTATTATACCAGTGTTCACTGGAGTCAAGCAGTGACCAAGAGAAAGTAAATGTAAGTGAAGAAACTTAAAACAAAACAAAAACCTCCCCAGAGGAAGCTTGGAGTCCCTGTGTTTCCTTCCTTAGGATCTCAGAACTGTGACCTTGCGAGTCTGTCCTCTTGTCCTTCACAGCCATGCTCCCTAACTTCCATCATTCAGAGAACTTGTATTCTGTGGAGAGTTTTTCAAACCCGCTCTCTTCTCCTGATACTTCACACACTCATTTTCCTTTTTCTGGCTCTTCCTGTGTTTTCACTGACGATATTTTTTCTCGGCTACATCTTTCTTCATTTCACTTGTCAGATTCCAGTTATTATTTACACTCCCTGTGACTTTGTTTCGCTGTGTTGTTGTCGGGGCCATGGAGTCAATGTTCAAGTCACTGCTACCCCCTGGGATAGAGAAGAACTGCGGTGGGCTGGGCTACATGTTGGGAGCTTGAATCCGCCAGGCCCTCCCAGAGGAGAGAAATGAACCGCCTGCTTCTGTAAAGATTTACCGCCTCAGAAACCCGAGGGAGCAGATCTACTCCACCCTGTAGTTGAGCTGTGATCCAGGATCAATTCCGTTGCAGTGCAAATCATACTGGAAGCAGAGCACCGGTTCTTTCCCCACAGTGTCAGGCTGTAGTTAGGTCCGAAAGGCCAACCATTGGGTTGCCAGTCCCGCCCTTAACCATCGTGGCACCAGGATTCTTTTTCCTATTTCCTCTACTCTACTGGTGGTTCGTTATTACTGTTAGGTACCATCAGTTGCTTCCAAACTATAGCAGCCCTATGCACAACATAACACAACATAACAAAGCAAAACACTGTGTGGGTCCGTCCTGTTCTAACCCATGGTTACACCAGAACCCATTGCTGTAGCCACTGTGTCTGTCCGTCTTGTTGAGGGCCTTCCTCTTCTTTTGTTGTCCCTCCACTTGACCAAGTTTGATGTTCTTTTCCAGAGACTAGACTCTCTTGACAGGATGTCCAAAGTGTGTAAGGCAAAGTCTCTCCGTCTTTGCCTCTTAAGTGCAGTCTGGCTGTACTTCTTCCAAGATAGATAGGTTCGTCCTTTGAGCAGTCGTCTTCTCTAACTCCACAATTCAAATGCATCCATTCTTCTACGGTCTCCCTTATTCAATGTCCAACTTTCACAGGTGTATGAGGCCATTAAAATGACCATGGCTTGGGTCAGGGGCCCCTTATTCCACAAAGTGACATCATTGCTTTTCAATACTCTGAAGAGGTCTTGGGAAGCAGATTTAACTAAAGCAGCACATCTTTCCATCTACTATCCTTACTCTTCCAATTTCAATTATTAGTCTATTCTGTGTTCTCCTGTATTTCAAATGTCTCTGTTATAACGTTCATTACTTTTATTGTCATCTATAATTTGGCTGTTTCTGATCTGCTCTGCTTGGAGGGAAGACCAGGTTTTATTTCCAAATTGGAGAAGAAAGAGTTATAGCAACTATAGAACCTAAGAGGAAGAGGAGAAAGTAGAGAATCTTATCTAACCTCCTTGTTTATTGGACTTCCAGGTAAACAAGATAAGAGTATTTACTGGGAGGCAGAGACCTTATCTACAAATTACTCATTGGCTCTTGGCCAAAGATTACCTAAAGTAAATAGAACCCAGGAAATATATGCTCTCTGGAGAATGTCAACATTCTGGGATAGAGGTTAATGATTGTTGCAGGCCAGTAAATAGATTTAGATTCTTAATCACCCTGGAGAACAGAATAGAACTGCTTCATGATTTTCCTAGCCTGTCATAAGAACCCCTGGTGATGCTCTTAAGTCTTGGGCTGAAGACTAGTGATGCTAATCCCTCACCTGTTCTGTGGGAGAAAGATGAGGCTGTTTGTTCTGGTTAATATTTGCAGTCTCAGAACTCAGAGGATGTGGTTAGTTATGGGTTGGCTGCTAACCACAAGGTCAGGAGTTCAAAATCACCAGCTGCTGCAAAGGAGACGAGGCTTTCTACTTCCGTAAAGATTTCCACTCTTGGAAACCCATGGGGGCAGTTCTATGTATCCTATAGTATGCCTGGGCGTTGGAATGGTCTTGGCCTTAATAACAGGGATCGGAATCAAGATCTCTTGACAGTTCACTGGCATTCGAATCCTTATGGGAACGATTACTAGGTCTCTTTTCTTGCAAACTGCTGGTCCATTTGCTAGCAGACAAATATAACCATTGTGTCCCCAGGGCTCCCTTTTTGAAAAACAATAGTCATTATTGATAAGCCTTCTTTTTGACAAAAAAATCATAGAAACCTTTATTAAACAAAAATATCAAAATGTAGAGCTATAGTTTGTTTTTTTAAAGATCATTTTATTGGAGGCTCTTACAACTCTTTTTACATCAATTGTATCAGACGTATTTGTACATATATTGCTATCGTTCTTTTCTAGATATTTACTTTCTATTGAGCCTTTGGGATCAGCTCCTCTTTTATTCCCTCCCCCCTTTGTCGCCCCTTGATAAATTATAGATTGTTATTTGTTCATATCTTACACTCCTTCCCCCCTGGTTTCTGTTGTTCTTCCCCCTGGAGGGTGTGTGTGTGTGGTTATGTGCCATTCATTGAGATCATTTTCTCACCTCCTCTCCCATCTGCCCCCTACCCTTTTGGTATCCCTATTTCCATTCCTGTACCTAGATTCTCTGACTTAGGAGCTTTATCTCTTTATCTATGTACATGTTCCAGTCCAACACAGAATGGGAAGCATCACTGGGGTCATGATAGTGGGGGGTCAGGAAGTCTCAAAGAACCAGAGGTATATCACGTGCTTCATCAGTGCACCCTGTGGACTCATCCCTTCCCTGAGACCCTTCTGGTGCATAGGGGGGATGGTCCATTGTCTACCGATCGACTTTGGGTATCCACTCTGACTCCCCTCATTCTCACCAACATGTTTTTGTTTGTTTGTTTGTTTGCTCTTTGTTATGAATCTTCTGATGCTTCTTGCCCAGTCCTGATGTCACCTCATGATCCGACTGGCTGGTATGCTTCTTCCATATGGGATTGCAGCTTCACTGTTGGATGGCTGCTTAAGTTCAAGCCTTTAAGACCCCAGATGCTACCACTTGTAATAGCTGGGTACCACCCACTGTCTTCACTACATTTTAGCAATTGTGTCAATGGGGGGTGGAGAGATGGGGAGTGGGGTGGTGGTGGTGGTGGTGGGGTTGTGAGCATCACAAAATGCCTTTTTGTTAGAGGAAAGTGTTCTTGTACTGACAGAGAATATGAGCTGAGGCCCAAGGCCCATCTGCTACCTTCCTGTATTGTCTTATAAATATATATACATAGACCAATACCTCTACTTTTATAAATTAGTGTATTTATATATGTGCACACCTCTGTTGATACCTCTATTTACAGTTTTGCTTCCTAAAGCTTTTCTCCTCCTGCCCCACCATAGTGTTCCCCCTTCTGCCACCTCTTAGTATTTCCTCTCAGCTAGATTGCTGTTGTTCTAATACCAACAGGATTTCTACAACCTCCTCGATATTGGTTTTAATTCCCTAGTTGTTCCCCTGTCTCTTACATTGTTTGCTCACCACACTCTTCTCCTCCACTTTCTCCCCCAAAGACCCTCTGGGACCCATTGGTCCCATTGTTTTCTCACTGAGTTTGCTTCCCATGTCTGTCTTCTATAAGTAGGCAAACTACCAATGTCCCAGTCCAAACAATAAGAAAACAAAAGGTTGAAAAAAGAAAAAGAGAGAGAAAAAAAACTAAACAAAAAACCATACATAGCTCCAGGTCTGTCTGCTGGCCTTTACAAATCTCTCTCCACTGGTCCTGGGGGAGTTCTTTGGGCTGCCCCTCCTCCCCAAAGTCTCTTTTTCTTTCTTAGTTTGCTTCCATGTGGGTATGAAAAGTTGGCTCCTTTCCCCTTCCTGAATGTTCAGTGTTATTCTCTGCTTCACATACTTCCAAGGTAAGGGTCAGATTGACTCTGGTTGGGGCCGGTTCTGTAGCCCTTTTTTCATGCATTCCTCCATTTGGGTATGCTGCTCCCCTGGCTTGCTACACTGTGATGCGGTCTATGCACACTCCCAATTCTGTGAAGACTCAACCATTACCCTCTCCCTGGGTGCATTAGTGCTCTGTTTCCCCCTGCCGTCATCTCGGTGTCTCCCCACCCCCACCCTTTTCTCCCTCCTCATCGCTCCCTTTCCCCATCTTTATGATGGATTCACATATACCTCCTTGGTTTCGTCTGACTTCCACCTGACCACCTGTGTCTCCACCTGTATATTTTGAGACAAGTGTTTTTTTTCCTTCCATACCTACTGGGCTAATTATACTTAATTTGGGGGACTCCTGTTATACTTGTCCTTTTGTGATTGGCTGACATCACTTGGCATTATTTCCTCTAACTCTTCCAATGAAACAGTGTGTTTCATGTGATCGTCCATGTTTTTTTAGTGCTGTGTGCATAGCACTCCATTGTGTGACTGTGCCAGAGTTTAATAGTCCACTGATCTATCAATGGAAATTTAGGTTGTTTCCAACACTTTACGATTGTGAATTGTACCTCAATAAACATTGGGGCTCAGACGAATGGTCGTGTTTTATTTCTTACTTCTGCTAGGTATATGCCCAGTAGAGGGATAGCTGTGTCATAAATTAGATCAATTTCCATTTTCTTTAAGTATTGTCAGATCAATTTTCCTAGAGGCTGTACATATCAACATGACCACCAACAGAGGAAGTGAGTTCCTATTTACCACATCTCCTAAAGTTGTTGCTCTCTGATTTTCTGATTTGGGTTAACTTCAAGGGTAGTAGATGGTACCTCCTGGTTGTTTTAATTTGCATATCTCTTACGGCTAATGATTGGGAGCACTTTTTCATGTGTTTATTAGCCATTCAGATCATCTCCCTAGTCAAACTTCTTTTCAGTTCTTTTGTCTGCTTTCTCAGAGGGTTAACTGTTGTACTCTTTTGCAGGCCAGGAGGTTATTGTAGATTTTAATAATAAGCCCTTTGTCTGATGTGTCATTGCTAAAAATCGTCTCCCACTCTGTGGGTTACCTTGTTACCCTCTTAATGAAGTCTTTTGATGTGCACAGGTGGTTTATTCTTATTAAATCCTATTTGCCAATTTCCAGTTCACCTGTGTGTGTACCCTTCCATATTGCGGTAAGCCTACATATTTCCTGGGCCAATGATTTTAGGTTAGTCCCTATTCCTTTGTTGATAGTCCTGATGGTTTGGGATTTTACTGCTAGGTCTGTGATATACTTTGAGTTTGTTCTTGTGCATGGGGTGAGGTAAACATCTTGTTTCATTTTTCTATAAGTGAACATTCACTGTTTCTAGCAACACTTGTTAAAGAGGACATTTGCCTCTGATTGATGCTTTTGAGGTCCTTATCAAAAATCAGTTGTCTGCTGATGATTTTACTTCTGGGCTTTCTGTTTTCTTTTTTTTTTTTCTCACTGCTCCAAATATCTGTCATTATGCCAGGACGATGCTGTTTTGACCATTTTGGCTGTGTAGTAGGCATTAACATCAGATAAAAGGAGTCCTCTTCAGGTAAAACTATGTCCTTCTTCTTGAGGAGTTCTCTGCTAATCCTGGGCTGCTTTCCACCCTATCTACAATTAGTAATCAGTTTTTCCATTTTTTTTGAAGAAGGTTGTTGGAATTTAAATCAGAATAGTGTTAAACGTATAAAGTGCTTGGAGTAACGTTGACATTTTTACTATATTGAGTCTTCCAGTCCACAAGCATGGGGTGTCCTTCCATTTGTGGAAGTCACTTTTGGTTTCCTGTAGTAGGGACTTCCAGTTTTCCTTGTATAAGTCTTTAGTTTTTTTGGTTAAATATATTTCTAGGTATTTCAGTTTGTTCTTGGCTGTTGTGAGTGGTATTGCCTTCTTGATCTCCTCTTCCATGGTTCTGTCCAATTTATATAACAAACAGATAGACTTCTTTTTGTTGATCTTGTATCCTGACACTCTACCATATTCCTCTATTGCTGTAAGTACTCCCATTGTGGAGCTTTTGAGATATTTGAATCATGTCATCTGCAAACAGCAATAGTTTCACCTCTTCCTCCCCCTGTTGGATTATCTTTAATGTCCTTCCATTGTCTTATATTGTTAGCCAGGACCTGCAGTACGTTATTGAATAGAAATCAGGACAGGACATCTTTATCTGGTTCCTTTATTCAGTGGGATTCTTTTCATCTTTTCTCCATTGATTATGATGTTGGCTGTTGGCTTTTCATAGATAGCTTTTATTAGCGTGAGGAGTTTTCCTTCTATTTCTATCATCATGAGTGTCATAATTAGGAATTGGTGTTGGAACTTGTCAAATTTTTTCCTGCTTCTATCAGTATTATGATGTGGTTCTTATACTTTTTCAATGTGGTGTGTAATATTGAGGATTTTTCAGATGCTTAACCATCCAAAAAATGATGAAGCCTATATGATCATGGTGTATGATATGTTTTATATACTTTTGTATTCATTGGTCAATATTTTGCTAAGAATTTTTGCATCTATGTTCATTCGAGATATCAATCTGTAATTCTCTATACTTGTGAGATCCTTGCTCTGTTTGGGCATCAAAGTTATACTGGTTTTGTAGGATGAGTTTGGGAATTTGCCATCCTTTTCTAGGTTCTGGAATGATTTGTTGAGGTTGGTGTCAACCCTTTCCTGAATGTGTGATAGAATGCCCCTATGAAGCCATCTGGTCTGGGGGCTTTTTTGTTGATAGTTTCTTGATAAAATATTGATTTCTTCTTTTGATATAGGTTTGCTGAGGTTCATGATCTTTATCTGGGATA
>PVJH01012308.1:0-64964 GCA_004026705.1 Nesogale talazaci
TTTTTGATGCTCGATATCTGCTCCCTTCGGCCCCTCTTGATCACACAGGCTGGTGTGCTTCTTCCATGTGGGCTTTGCTGTTTCTGCGCTGACTGGTGACTCGATTATCTTCGAGTCTTTGAGAGTCCAGACATTCAATCATTTGGTAGCTGGGCACCATCATTTCTTCTACTCTGACTCTGTATCCATTTGTCTTCAGTGATATTGGGAGTCAATTGGTCCATTGATTTAGATTTTTGTTCTTTGATGCCTGATGCCTGATTGTTTCAGCACCTCGTGATTGCACAGGCAAGTGAGCTTCTTTTATGATAGGTTTTGTTGCTCCTGAGCTAGATGGTTTTTGTTTATGCTCAAGCCTTTAAGACCCCTGATGCTATTTCTTTTGATAGCCAAGTATCATCAGCTTTCTTCAACACACTTGCTTATGCACACATTTGTCTTCAGTGATCCTGTCAGGAAGGTGGGCATCATGGAATGTCAGTTTAATAGTACAAAGTGTTCTTGTTATTGAGGGAGTACATGAGTGGAGACCCAGTGTGCAACTGTTATCTTAATACTAAACCTATAAGTATATGCACATATATCTACTTCCCCATCGTCATATATAAATATAGTTACATATGTACATGCCTGTATTTAGGCCTCTATAAGTGTCCTTTGCCTCCTAATTTTTTCCTCTATTTTCTTTTGCCTTTCTCTTGTCCCACTATCATGCTCAACCTTCATTCAGATTTGAGTAATTTCTCTCAGTTACCTTGCCCTTGAGCAGTCCCTACCCTCTCCTTGCCACTGGCTCCCCTGTCCCTGGGTTGATTAACACTAATTCCCCTTCTAACCTTCTCCATCTCCCAAGTCCCCCCAGAACCATCATTCCAGTTGTTTTCTTCTCCACATTGTTTATCCAGCCTATCTTATCTAGATAGGCCTGCAGAGATAATAATATGCACATAAAAACTAGACAAGGCCAAAGTGACATAGAAAAACAAAACAATGGCAGCAACAAATAAAACAAACCAATGATAAGCAAAATCAAAACCAAAGAGAGAGAAATATCTGTAACTAATTCAAGGACTCTGTTGATATTTAGAAACATCTTCCCGTCGAGTCTGATGGGGTGCCAGGCCCTGGCCCCAAAGTCCATTTTTGCTACTCTTTGAGAACTTTCTTGCTCTGCTCCCCTTGCTGTTCTGTTGCACACTCTCAATACAAACCCCACACTGTCTCCAGTGCTGTCCCCTACAGAATTATGGATCAGTGTGGGAGGCATGTCTCAGATGGGGCCAGCTGTATGGTCCCCTCTGTGCATTGGCTGCTCCAAGCAGGGCCCTTGCGCTCAGAACTTGATGGACCATGGTGTGCTCCATTCCCTTCTTAACCCTTCATTTGCTTCCACTTCTGTCTGGGTATGATAAGTCAGTTCCTTCTACCCCTCAGAAGGTCATGTCATTTTCTGAGGCACACATTTCCAAGGTGGGGATCAGGCTGGTTCTGATTGGAACAGCTCCTACTGTCCAGTTTTTTCATGGATTCCACCATGTGTTATGTTGCCTTCCTGGCATAGCACATCATGGTGGGGTCTGTCTACACATTCCAGTTTTGTGACACATCCAATAATCTTCTCCTTCGTGGGTTAGTGCCCTGATCCCCACATGTCATCATCTCAGTTTCTCCCCACCCCCATACTCCCCTCTCCTTATCCATTTCCCTTTCTTTATATTGGACTCAGATGTACCTCCCTGGGTCTGGTCTGACATCCCCCCTAGTACCTATGCTTCCACTCGTTTATTATGAGATAAGTGTCTATTCTTATATTCTTGCTGTGCGGATTGTACTTCCCTCAGGGCACTCATGCTATACTTGTCCTTTTGAGATTGGCTTACCTCGCTTAACATTATTCCTTTCAACTCTTCTCATGAAACATTGTTTCCTGTGATCGTCTCGGCTTTTTAGTGCTGCAGTGTACTCCATTGTGGTATGTACCAGAGCTTACTAATCCACTTACCTCTTGCTGATATTATTTTTGTATTTTCACCATGAACTTATGATGATTGGCTGTTGGCTTTTCATAGATAACTTGTGTCAGCTTGAGGAATTTACTTTTTATTCCTATATTCCTGAGTGTCTTAAGTATGAATGGGTATTAGATGTTGCCAAATGCTTTATCTGCATCTATTGATATTATCATTTGGTCTTATCCTTTTCCATATTGATGTTGTGTATAATATTGATGGATTTTCAAATGTTAAACCACCCCTGCATTCCTGGGATGAATCATACCTAGTTGTGATGGATGATATGTTTTATATATTTTTGTATTCTTTTGGCCAAAATTTTGTAAAGGATGCTTGCATCTATGTTCATTAGATATATTGTTCTGTTGTTCTCTATACCTGTGGGGTCTTTGCCCTATTTGGATATCAAAGTTATGCAAGCGTCATAGTTTGGGAGTCTGTCATCCTTTTCTATGCTTGGGATACGTTGTGGAGGATCAGAGTCCACTCTTCCCTAGATGCTTGGTAGAATTCTGCTGTGAAGTCATCTGGTTCAGGGGCTATTTTTGTTGGTAGCTTCTTCATGATCCTCTTTATTTCTTCCTTCACTATGGGTTTGTTTAGGTTCTTGATCTCTCTCTGAGATAATTTAGGGAAAGACTGTTTTTCCAAATATCTCTTCATGTCTTCCACATCTCTGAATTCATTAGAATACAGGACTCTGTATTATAGGACTCTGTATTATAGGACTCCGTGATTATACTTTTATTCTCATTGGGCCTGTTGTAATTACCCCTGTTTCATCCTTCATCCTGGTTATTCATCCTGGCTCCTTCCTATCCTTGGTCAGATTCACCAGAATCCTATCAATTCTGTTGTTCCTTTCACAGAACCAGCTTCATGCTACAATTATCTTTTGCATCGTTCTCTTGTCTTTCCACTGGTTTAACTTTGCCCTGACTTTTATTATTTCCTTTCTTTTGTTCTTGGAGGAATTGTTCTGTTGATTCTGTTCTAACTGTTGGAAGTTTTATGATAATGTATCTGTCATAAGTCTATCTTCTTTTTACATATATGAATTTAATGCTATTGATATCAGGTTACCTTTGATAACTGCCTTTGCAGTATCCCATGAGTTTTGATATGTTGTATTCTCATTCACATTAGTTTCTAGAAACTTTCTAATATCCTCTCTAATCTGGGCCTGTACCCATTCATACTGCAGGATATGAATGCCTCTGCTTTTCTGGGCATCCTTTTATTAATCTGCAGCTTTATGGCATCGTGATCCAAGAAAGATGTCTGAATAATATCTATGTGTTTTAATTTACTCAGGCTTGACTTATGTTCCAGCATGTGGTCCTTTCTTGAAAGTGATCCATGTGGGCTTGAGAAGAATGTGACTTTTTTTGTTGCTGCATTTGGATGGAAAGCTCTATACATGTCTATCAGGTTGCCTAATTACATTGTCTAGCTTTATAGCCTCTTTGCTGAGATTCTTTTCCAGTAATCTGTCTTTCTCTGGTAGCAGAGTGTTAAAGTCTCCTACCAGGATTGTTGAATCGTGATTTCTTTTTTCATCTTTTTAACAGTTTGCTTGAAAAGCTTTGCTGCTCCATTTTTGGATGCATAACATTCAATACACTAGCTGGTTCTTGGTTTACTGAACCTTTGAGCATTATATAGTGTTTTTCCTTGTCTCTTTTTATGGATTACTCCTTGAGGTCCATTTTGTCAGATATTAAGATTGCCACCCCTGATTTTTTTTAAGCTGCCATTTGCCTGGTATACTTTCTGCCAACCGTTTATTCTAGGTTTATTTTTGTCTGTGTGCTTACAGTGTGTCTCTTGCATGCAACAGATTGATAGATTATGTGTTCTTAGCCAGTCCTCCAGCCTTTTTCTTGTATGACTTGAGTCCATTGGAATTCAGCGTTTTATCACGATCTGTGGATTCATTGCTTTCCTACTCTGTCCTGTGTTTTGGATGTTTTCCTATCTTCCTTCATATCAGTGTGTTGTGTTTGTTTTTTGGAGTTTCTATCTTGTCTTCTTTTCACTCTGAATCCCTGTTGTCTGGGTGATTGTTGCTGGCATGTTGGATTCTGGATGAAGATGGGCTATATGGTGACCTGCTTGTGCTTGGAGGAGGTCGATTCTCTGGCCATAGGTAGTCAGCCAGTATTTTCCACAGGATCAGGTGCTTTGCAGCCTATTCTTTGAGTTTTTCGTGTTCTGGAAGATCCTTATCTCCCCATCTATCTAAATGGATAATTTGGCAAGGTAAAGAATTTTGGGGTGGGGGGAGTTGCTGTTTTTCTTTCAGGTTTTTCCCCCTCTGTCTTCCTTTTCATGGTGTTTGCTGATGGATCTGGACATATTCTTACCTGAGCTCCTTTGTATATGACTGTCTTGCTTTCTCTTGCTGCTCTTCACATTTTCTCTTTTTCCTCAAAATTGGATATTTTTACTATTATATATCTTGGTGAGTTCCTCTTGGGATCCAGTGTATTTGGTATCCATCCTGCTTCCTGTGTGAGTTCCTAGTTCTTACTCATTAAGGTGGGAAAGTTTTCTTCCAGAAATTCCTTTGCAATCTTGGCTGTCGACTTTTGGTAGTATGTTCTGCTTCAGTAGGCCAATTATTTGAATATTATTCCTCTTCATAGCATCTGTCATTGATCTCAGATTATCTTCTGCTTCTTTAAATTTCCTATCTGACTGTTTCCCACTTGCTGATGTCTGTTTGAGTGTCTTCCAGATCACTAATGTGTTTCTCTGCCTCTTCAACATTAATTGTAAATTCTGTAACCTTGTGGGTGGCTTCTGGTACCTCATCCATTAGCACCTGTATTTCCCTTTGGTGTGTGGACTTTATCGTCTCTATTGTGGACTTTATCACTTCTATTATTACATTCTTATTCTGCATTGCTTCCTTCCGCTCCTGTATTATTCCAAGCAGATATCTGAATATTTCCTTCTGTGACAAATCCATGTTTGAGTCTTCTATGAAAGTCATTAACTCTGGTACTGTGTTTTGTATCTCTGTTTTTTTGGGGGTGATGGTGGTGGTGATGTGGTCTGTTGAATTTTCCTTGATCCTTTCATAGGCCCCATGTTTCTGGGAGACCAGGAGACCCTTAAGTCCTTCTTGTGTAACTATTAAGGATGCTTTCATAGGGCTTTATGTAACCTACTATAGAGGTGGGTCAACGGCCGTTTAGGCAGAATTCCTTGTTGGTTCAGTGATCAACAGTGGTAAGGAGTTTCGGTAACTGGAATGGGGGCTAGAGCTTAAATATATGCCCCTAGGCTGCTTCTGTCAGGGACCAATTAGCAGTCTTTTTTCTTGTTTAATTAAAGAATAATAATAATAATAATAATAATATAATAGTAATAATAATACGGAAGGAAAAGCAAAAAAGAAAAGAAGAAAAAATACCAATACTGAAAAAGAAAAGTGAAAAAAAATTTAAATTTCTCCTCTTCCCTTCAGACTTAAAGACACCTAACAGGTGGGGGAGGTCTCTCTGCCACTGGAGGTGGTACTTCTCTGGGGTTCCAAAGCCAGGTTATGTGAAGGGAGTGAATGCTCTTCAGGTCAAACATGCACCCCCCCAGATCCCTGCAGGCCTGTAGTGTTGAGCTGGTAGGCAAAGTCTACTCCAGCGAATAGTGCACCACAGCAGCTAACATCCTGGACTGGCAGGAAAAGTTTGGGGCAGCAAGGGGTTCTGCAGTGACGTGGGCCTATCTCAGGAGTGGGGAGAAGTGACTCCTGTGGGATAAGCCAGAAGGCCTTTGGGACTGTTGGCGCTGGCATTGCTACAGGGTACTATTGGGCTGTCCGGAAGCAGAGAAAAATGGCTCTAGTGAGAAACACAAAATTGGGAGGTTAATCTCCTTAGCAGGCAGGAGGGCTGTGAACATCATAGGGCTCCTCAGTGGTGTGGGCTGTGCACAGAAGCAGTTCTGGCGGGACGTAGGTCCGTGGGTAGAAGTGGAATGGGCTGCAGTAGCAGGCTCTTGCTGTGGGAAGTGGCCAGGGCTGGCAGCTGAGAGAGTATGCTGCAACATGGCCTCCCAGCCAGGGAGAGGAAGTGAAGCTGGCAGAAGCTGGTGGGCGGTCTGGGGTGCTAATGGAGAGGACACAGGCAACAGTGGGGGTGGATCATCCCCAGTGCAGGTCTGTCATGAGCAGTGTGATCAATAATTACTTAACGCTCTTATACATTTTTGAATGCTCAGTTTATTCATTGCAAACACACATCAACCAAACTAATAATCTTAACATTAAATAACTGAGTACCAAAGGGTAAGAATAACCATAAGGGCATGACAATAGTACTCTTCACATGCATTATTCCAGTCTCATAGTCCAAATAAGCACTGCCTTCATAGATGTACTCACCTGGGATAGAGTTGGAGAGAGCAGGGGTTGATGTCCCCTTGGCTCCTAGCTCTCTAAAAAGTCAGTGTCTCTACCCGGGTTTAAATAATCATTTTGGCTGGTAACTTTGACATCTTTTGGGACTTCTGTGGGATTCTACCAAGCCTTATCAGGGTTCTCCACTCTTTTGGGAGTGACTCTTCTTACTATCTGTTTCTTCTGTCTCCTGGCCAATTTTGGGTCAGGCCCAAGTGTCACTTTTATATTTATTCTTTAAAATGGAGCTTCTTGGTCATGAAAATCAGGGAAAGCAGCTTTCTGTATGGATTATAACAATGTCAAGAAGACCAAAATCTTCATAAGTAGGTCAATCGGTAAACTCATAATAAATGGAGGAAAGATTGAAGTTGTAAAGATTTCATCTTGCTGAGGTCCACAATTAATGCTTATGAAAGCAACAGTCAAGAGATCAAAAGATATAGTGCACTGGGTAAGTCTACTAAAGCAAGACCTCTTTAGAGTCTTGAAAAGCAAGAATGTTGATTTGAGGACAACATGTTTCTCAAGGTTTGGATGATTCGATGGAATCTAACAACAACATATGCGTATGAAAGTAGGGCTTCAGATAAGGAAGACTGAAGATGTGATGCATTTGCCTTCTGCTGCTAGTGAACAATACTGCAAGTTTAACACTCACTGCCAAAAGAACAAAGCACAGCCAGAATGCTCCTTAAAGGCAAGGATGCTGACACTTTATCTCAAGTGCTTTGGACATGTCTCTGACACAATATTGTTATGAGAAACAAATTCCTGGAGAAGCATATTGTACTTGCTAAAGTAGAGGGACAGTGAATGATAGGAAAACCTTCAAGGACATGGATTGACCCAGTGATTACAACCAGGATTTAGGCATAGGAATAATTGTGAAGAAGACAGAACCGAGCAGCGTTTTGTTCTGTTGTGCCTAGGATTGCTGTAGATCAGAATAATCCCAGCGAGATGAAATCTATACAACTTCCCTCTTTTCTAGTGACCTACTTATGAAGATTTTGGTCTTCAGAATGGACGCTACAGCACCTAGCAAGAGCAACAGCGCTTCTCTTAACAGGTTTTCATGTAACTGACCATCCCACTACCATCAATTTGTTTGCAATTCACAGCAACTCTATAATGGGTTTTTGAAGTCATTCATCTTTTTCTTAACCATTATATTAGACTATAATCCAGACATCATATAATTCAATAATTCAGTCATATCAAGATGTGTTAGACAAACTCTATGGCAATCAGTTTTAAACCATTTTCTCCCTTCTTGTACTCCTTCTTGCACTCCTCATTACTCCCCAAACTCCACTGCCATACCCTCCCAATAATCCTCTATCTAGTTATTGCCTTCATAGATGTCAATCTTATCAGGATCACACCAGGTGATGGGGTTGAAATGCTGACCTTGTGTTTAGCATTGATTTCTATATAGATTATGTTTTTTTGTGTGTGCATCACTGCTCTCTGGTGGGAGTGGGAAGTACAGCCTTGCTGGAGAGCTGCTGCTGGATTTAACCATCAACCCAGTGGGCTGTAGTCCTACACTCAACTACTATGCCACCAGGACTCAGCCCAGATTATTTTATTTAATCTTCAAAATAATCCTACAAGATTCATGTTGTCTACCCTACTAAACACAAACCATGTTTCAGAGAGATTATGTGACTGGAAAGTCAAACTATACTAAAAATGGTGGGGCTTGAAGGCAGGTCTCTTCACTCCCAGTTCAAGGTATTCTCCATGACAAATCACTGCAGCTCATAAAAATCAAGACCATTTGCTCCACAGTTGGATACAGAGCTTCTTAAGAAGCTGACATCATACTGTTCCTTCCTTTCTTGACATTAAACATTAATAGCCAAGGGAAGAGAAAGAGGCTTACAAATCCATTCATGTCTGATATTGTTTAACATTGTTCAACACTAAGCTCTTTTTAAAACATTAAGGCCTGAACTTTTTTGAAGTCCCTTCAAACCTTGGGTCATATATAAAACTTGCACAGCTATTTGCTGTTTGTATAGGTAGAAATGTTTCAGAAAGTTTTCTTTATACATGAGGACAATATTTACCATAAAAAAGGGTGGACACAAGTTCCCAAAACTTAGTTATTTTGAAATAAATTTATTTTACAGCTAAAGAAAGCATATGGAATGCTATTGTTGCTGTCAACGTGCCATTTAGTTGAACGCAACAATGTTAGGCAAGGTTCTCTAGAGAAGTAAAACCAGGATACTTTTGATTATAGGCAAGTTTATAGAGTGGAAAGGAATACAACAGCATATTAGTCCTCATGGAAGTACGGAGACAATATAGCTGGCAATACAATCCAACTCATTTTTGTTGGGCAGTTAAATAATAATGAGATCCTTCCAACTCATATGGCCAAGGAAGCAGACACTAGGAAGGTGAAGTGGTGAGGTGGAGCAGAGACCAGGAGCACAGCATAGCAATGTAGGTCATGGTGAAGCCCCCAGGCATAGCAATGTGACATGACTGGCAGGAGGTTCTGTGTCTGGAGTTGTGGCAAGTTAACCAGAGTCCACCGGAGGCAGTAAACATGACAAGGTGGCTTCATGGAACAGCAAAGCACTGTGATGTCGAGGTCCACCGTGGTCCACTAGTTGGCTTGGTCCATGGGCAGCACAAAACATATGGTGAGGCAGGGCAACTAGCTCAGGCTGCTGGTTTTATCTGTTGTCAATTTGTGGATTCAGATGGACGGGGTGGAGTCTATCCTGTCAATCAGATAGTAGCTTCATGGCCTCATTTGGGTGTGCTAGGGAGATAAATAGCTCACTGGTGACAGGACATATGCCCACTCCCTTTGAGACATCCCTGTGGAGAAGACACGTGGAGAGAGGTGGGTGGAGCCATACCTCTCAAGCCAGAGAATCCACTAGAGATCCCTGCCAGTTCTGAGATACTTGTACCACCACTGGATCCACAATACCACTGATTTGTGGTTTTCCTGCATTCATTGCATGTGTTTCATGATTCTGTAGAGGACTTTATAGATTGGTTTCAGATATATGGGCTAATATCAAACTTAGAGATTTGATCTGGTCTGGGATGTTTTCTCAATGTACAATTACCTTTTTATATAAAGCTCCTTCTTACATACATATGAGTTCCTATAAATTGTTTCCCTTGTCAGCACAGACTGACACACTTGCCATTCTAGCTTCTAGAAATGATCCCAACTTCCAAGAAAGATTTGTGGTTGCTGTTGTTCTTCCAGCATTCTATGGGACTTTGAATCATTTTCATTAGCACCATAATTCAAAATATTGATTCTTTAATATTTTTGTCATGAAATTGTTTCATTATAGCAAACTCTAAGCTTGATTTATTTCTTAAGTTCTTTCATCTTAACATATGCTGAGCCTATTTTTTCTTATGATATTCTAACCTTGGGTATTTACATATCTCACTATAATACTTTCCTTTGTCTTTTTCCAGATGCCCTTTGAAATTTCCTGTTTGGCTTTTTTCTTCATAATTTCTTCCATTCATATTAACTCCTATAGGTTTAAGGCTTTGTTGAGAGTCTTTTTCTGACATCCACATTTGCCTTTTCATTCTTTTCTTTCTAATGGCATTTTACTTTCTTGACAAATGATATTCTTGATGTCATTTTATAACTTGTCAGGTCTTTGAAGGGACTGGATGAATACAAAACACCAACTTTTCACTTCGCTGCTGAGCACTTAACTATGGAGCTGCCAGGGCTCCTTAGACTGCCCCATGTAAAATGCACAATTCTGTGCTGCTCTCCTTTTTCAAAGGCGTGGTAATTACATAAACTGGTGTCAATTTGTGACATGAGAGGATGAAGAATGAAGGGGTAGAGTCTAGTCTGTCAAGCGGGTCATAGCCAATGAGGTCTCTATGTGAGCAAGGCCTTCTCCTGATAATTCTGGGAACTCACGTATTTTCCTCTTTGGGTTCAGGGGAGATTTCTTTCTCAGCTTACTTTCCGTGAGACATCCTCGAGGACAAGATACTCCCTGGGAGACATTGCAGCGGAAAAGACACCTGGAACTATGATAGTTCCCTGAGCTCGAAAAGTTACAGGGACTTACCCGGATGTACCCAGATCTCTGGAGCTTTAGAAGCCACGTGGAGATCACTGCCAGTGCGGAGATGCTTACACCACCACTAGATGTACAAGACTTTCTACCCACTAGCCTGTGATCCTCCTGCACTCAGCATCATTGCCTGTATTTTGTGAGTCTGAAGAGGATTTTATAGATTTGTGTCTGACATAGGGCAAATATCAGACTCATGGGCTTGATCTAGACTGGGATACTTTCTTAATGTACAATTTCCCTTTATATAAAACTATCTTTTATATCCATATGAGCGTCTATGGATTTGTTTCTCTACTCTATCCAGACTAACACAAATGGCTTCAGCACGTCTTCTGCAGATCACGTGAGATCTTAGCCTGGCTGCATTCAGCTTTTTCCTCTTGCTTCTTTGTTCTTCAGATTATAGAGGCCTTTTTTTCCCCTCTCACTCAAAAACATCTCATTTGTCCCCTGCTCAAGACCTTTGCTTGTCTTAGTCCCTGTCTTACTCTGGGTAGACTAAAGAAACAAAATTCATAAACACACATATGCATATAAGGGGGAGGTTTATATATAAGAGCAATTGAACATTGAGACCAGGGACAGGAACAGTTAAGGCTCCATTTTCAATACCCAGAGCTGTTCCTACTCACTAAATTCTTTGCTTCCAGTTATAAAGTCGATTAAAGTAGTATTTTACAATTGGAAGCAAAATGCATACTTTTGCCTAAGCAGGAATCACAGCCCAATTACAGATTAAGGCAATTCTGCAAAGTGCGGCTTTGACAAAGGGAATGGATGAGCCATCAGGAGCACTGAGAGGCAAAAGGAAGAAAGTAGAAGTTGAGCCGAACCTAACCTGAAACCAGTCATTATACAAGCTAAGGAGAAAATTATAATAATAGGATAGGAAAGCAAGCCTGAAATTAAAATTGGAAAGATCGTTGAAGGTCAGCTTCTGTGTCGTGGGTGACAAAGTGCCCGGAGGACCAAATTTGGTAACCCGCTGTCGAGAGTGGTTTGGCACGGGGCACCGCTCTGCCAAGATGATCACTCTAACAGAGCTCCGTGGACCTTTAATGAAGATGGCAGGCTCTCTGTTGAAAGGTCAGCTGCAAAGGGTGTCTGAGATGAAAACGGAACAGTAAAATGCAGGAGAGGGCAAGGCTTTATTTCCAGCAGCCGGCACTAGTGGCAGCTTGAAAAGTTCTTGGTATATAAATTATAAACAGTACAAGGAACCTAAATAGGGGCTCTAACTTTTCTACACTGCCTGGTTTCCTAGAAACTAAAATGAGGTTAACCCGAGATCAGAAAATACTTGAAATTTTTCAAAGGACAAAATTAGAATCCACAGGCAAATATAGACTGAATTGACCATACTTACGCAAATAGTAGTGTGTGTAGAGAGAAGAAATCTGAAAATGGGATTAGAAATATTTGTGCATACACACACTTGTGCCTACAAACAAAGGCCTGCAGAGGATGGTGTCTGCGTGACTCCATTCAAGAACTCTTGAGAACCATTGACAACTTTGTGGTTTCAAAGCCAGAGAATCTGTAGTCTAGAACAAGCCAGGTGACTAATTAGTTGAGTAATCATGTGTGCGTGTTTTTTTCACTCCTCTAAGATTCACGTGAGTAAAACGAGAAGATTTAATGGAACAATGCTTGAAGTTCATCTTGATTCTACCAATCTATGGCCTTATAATCTGAACCATTGGCAGTGCCTGGGGTTGTGGAAAGTTAAGTCCTACCTGCAGCTCAATTCCTGTGAGTCAACTCACTTTAGGCTCTGCTAACTCCTGCGAGGTGCGGCCTGGGCAATTCTGACTCATAGAAGCCCTGAGTACTGCAGAACAGACACTTCCTGTTCCCACACCATCCTCACAATCGTTCACATGTTTGAACCCGTTGCTTTAGCCACTATGTAATGCACATTATGAAGGGTCGTCCTCTTTTTCACTGCCTTTCAACTTTGCTAAGCATCACCTCCTTGGCCAGGAACTAATCTCTCCTGATAATGTGTCCAGAACACATGAGACAAAGACGTGTCATCCTTGCCTCGAGGAGCGCTCAGGCTGTGCTCTTCCAGGATACCTTTATTTGTAATTTGGACTGCTCATGGTACTTTCAATAGCTTTTGTCAGGCACATAATTCGAATTGCATCAATACTTAGGTCTTTCTTATTCAAAGTTCATTTTTCACATGCATTTAAGACTATTGAAAATACCATGGCTTGGGTCATGCACACCTTGGTCTTCAGAGCAACAGTTTTGCTTTTCAACACTTTTTAAATGAAAAGATAATTTTGGGGGGATTTTACAGCTCTTATAACAATCCATACATAAATTGTACCAAGCATACTCGTACACATATTGCCATCATGATTTTCTACAATTTAATTTCTATTATTTCCTGGTCTCAGTTCCTCTTTTTTCCCTCCCTCCCTCTCTCACCCTCGTGACCCCTTTATAAATGATTATTAATTTCATATTTTATACTGACTGCTATTTCTTTCCACCCACAGTTTCTTTTGTTCATCCCCTTGAGGCAGGGTCCTAGTGGTGGTTAGGCGTCAGTCATTGCAAATGGTTCCTCCTTCCTCCCCCAGTCTTTCCACTTTGCCCCTACTCGTTTGGTATTGCGACACCTGTTCCAACTCCTGGATTCTCTGTGTCCTGAGCGCTTATCTCTTCTCAGTACCTGTGCCCATGCTCCGATCCAGCCCATAGTGAAAGGCAGGACTGGGGTCATGATCGGGGGTGGGGGGGGGAAGCCTCAAGGAACTAGAGGGATAGTCTGTGTTTCATTGGTGCTGGCCTGTGCCCTGGCTGACTCACTGCTTCCTTGTGACCCATCCCTGAGGGGATCCCCCATTGTCCATAGATGGGTTTTGAGTCTCAGCTATGACCCCCTCCATTCTCAGCAATATGCTGTTTTCATTATTTTAAAGAGGCCATGTACGGCAGATTTATACAATGCAATGTGCTGTCTGATCCCTTGATAGCTTCGTCCGTGAGCATTGAGAATGGATCCAAATAAGAAAACATCCTGGACAACTTCACATTTTTTTTGGTTGGTTATCACAATGCTACCTACTGATGCAAGTGTGAGGATTTGTGCTTTCTTTATGCTGATTTGTAATCCATGCCAAAGGCTATAATTCTTGATATTCATCAGCAAGTGCTTCAACTCCTCCTGACTTTCAGGAAGCAAGATTTTGTCACCTGCATATTGAAGGTTATAAGTAAATCTCCCAACTACAACACTGCAGTCTTCTTCATTTAAGCTGGTTTCTCTGATTATTCAATCTGCTCAGCTTACAGATTGAAAAATAAGATGAAGAAATATGACCCTGATGCATCCTTTCTTGACTTTAAACCATGCACCTATTCCCTTGTTCTGTTTGTACAATTTTTTTACTAGATTAAGATATTTATTTGAGGAGCATTCAAAGTTTATATTGAACTACCTAAATTTATTTTATTTCTAGGACATTTCCAAATATGGGCCCTGGCAGGACACTGATCTCTCCTGATAACACCTTCAAAGTATTTGAGATGAAGTCTCCTCTTACTTTCTTCTAAGGAACAACCTTTTAATTATTCATGCAATTATTTCTAGAACCATAATCTGTCTTCATAGACAAGTTATTTGAACTAGCTTTTTTGCCTTGCTAAATTTCTTTCTTATTTTCTCTCTTACTTTTATGAGGGGCTCTTGCATCTCTTATCACAAACCATACATTCATCCAGTGTGTCAGGCACACTTGCACATATGTCACCATCATCATTTTCAAAGCATTCTCTTCCCACTTGAACCCATAATATCAGCTCCCCATTTCTTCCTCCTCCCTCTTCCATCCTGCCTCCCTTTCCCTGGGTAAGTTATAAATTATTGTTTTCATTTCTTTTATCATACTCCCTGCCCCTCCCCCACTTTCCCATTATCCATTCCCCAGAGAGGGGGTTATAGAGTGATCCATGTGATCATTTCCCCTTATCTTCCCCCACACAACTGCCTTTTGACCCATGTAAGATTTTGCATGAGTACAATGCAATGTTCTTGGACTCCCGTTCTGCTTGAGGCTCTCTTGAGACTATAGTTTGTTTTGGTCCACACAGTATAATGCCTTAATATCATCAATAAAACACAAGTAAGCATCTTTATGCTGTTCTCTGGCTTTCATCCAAGATCAAGATCATCAGGAATGATATCTATTGTTCCACTCCATCTTCTGTTCCAACTTCCTGTCAATGGACTGACTGCTGCACCCATTATTGCTCTGTCTGTGGCTAATTAACTATGATTCATGTGAGCATCCATCCTCAATTCAACAAAATGTATTGATTAATGACTATCTGTTCAGCATTGGCCCAAATAATTATGAAGAAAGAAAAAGATTCAAAGAATCCAAGTGGTGGTCTATAGGGCAAAACCAAGATGCAAAACCCAGATACTTCTTCAAAGAATAAATTCAAGAAAGAGGAGTGCTATCAATCACTGAAGTGACTGGCTTCAACTAATCGTGTGAGGTGGGTGTTTAAAGCCCTAGCCATGTCCATGCAATTCAACATTCCTCCGAGGTCAGTCATGACTCTGCTGCTTCAGGGGAATGGGCAGAATTTACATAAGTTTGTATCATTGTCGTCTGAAACCTCCCCTGCCCAATCTTAGCTCTCTTTCTCTTTCTTCTGTAGATATTCTACTTGAGTTACTTCATATCAGCAGCTGCTTCCAGATAACCCATATCGTAGCACCATACCCTTTCCCTCTATAGCTAATGATTTCTCTTACTTTGTCTCCTCACCTGTATGCCCAAGGGGCAGGGATAGGCAGATGGTAGGTAACATGGGGAACTGATAGAGTCTCAGAGAGTACAAAGGAACAAGGTAAAATGATTAACATATATTAATTTTCACCTCAGCTTCCAGTTATATGTTTCATCATTCATGGAAAATAGGAGACGCTAACAGTTTGAATAATAAGTCTATCTTGTTGCAGGGTAATTGGAAAAATCTTTAAGAAAATGGTCCTTTTTAAAATGTCCTGAGGGAGCTGGTTGGTGAAAGCAATTTTATAGTGAATCCTTTATTCAAGAAAAGGGATTTTAGTGAATTCCTAAATAAAATACCAATTCCAACTGTGTTAGTCTGGGGAGACTAGAGAAACAATTTCATAGGGGCACTCGTATATAAAAAAGAGCTTTATAAAAAGTGTAATTTTGCATTAAGAAGTCATCCCAGATCAAGACTCTAAGTCTGATATTAGTCCATCTGTCTGATACCAATTGATAAGTTCCTCTTCATACTCATGAGACATATGCAATGACATCGAATGCAGGAAGATCACAAGTCAGTAGGTGGGAAGTCGGCAGGGGTCTCCATGTGACTTCTCTGGTTCCAGAGGGCTGGCTCCATCAGCCTCTCCCCATGTGTCTTCTCCCCAGGCATATCTTGCAGGGAGTGAGCATGTATCCTACCTCTGGGGAGCTATTTGTCTGATTGGTGCCTCCAAATGAGAGCATCAAGTTACTATCTGATTGGCAGGCTAGACTCCACCCCTTCCCTCTGAATCCTCACATTGACACCAGATTATAATGACCTGGTAGAAAGAGTTGAGTTTCGCCCATAGTTTCCAAGGCTGGAAATTTAAAAAGAGCGACCTGACCTATATTTCTTCCATGGTGGGTTTGAACTGGTCTTTCATTTGGGAGCCAAGAGCTTAACAATTGTTCTACCTGGGCTCTGTGGATTTCTGCAACTATAACTTCTTACAGGAGTAGAAAGTGCTATCTTTCTCCCTCAGGGAAGCTGGTGAGTTTGAACTCCTGACCTTATGGTTAGCAGCTCAGTCCACATTCCATTTTGCTGCCAGGGCTCCCCCAGGGGTCCTTGTCAAAAACCAAAAAACCAAACCAAAGCACAGCCTTTTAATCTATCTGCTTTGCAAAAGGAGATTTTTCTATGTCAGGGTTACCTAAATTACATAAATCATAAACTAAAATAAAGTTGCTTCTCTGATTCATACTGCTGCAAGATTTGGAAAGGGGAATGGAAAACAGAACAAAATGACTCTTAGCATTTTAAAGATTTCCACTTTACATTCTGTTCACACGGGCAATAAACATTCTTTCCTCTTCTTTAATCGCTTAGCCAGTCCCTGCTCCCATGCAGTTTCCTGGTTTTTACTCTCCTTTAAATCAAGTTTAGCACTGGCCTTCTTGGCCTGACTCTGGAGAGTGGGTTAGAGTGCTGATTTCACCTTGGGACCAGAACAAGGAGAAAGATGGCCACGCTAACTGGTTCAGGTCCTTGTGCAGGGTGGATATGAACCACACACACCAAGGTGCAGAATTCTGTCTTTAGACTTTTGCACTGCTACCCAAAACATCTCAAGAGAGGGCTGAGGAGACTTCGCTCTTCTCCATACTTCTTTCCCCACCTCGGTTTATTGAAAATATTCATGGACACAGGCTCAATGGCAAGTGTAAATGAGATTGGAAAGAGAAGAATCCCCGGCACGGGTCGGGCACATCAGAGCTGATTAGGAAATGTGTGTGTTTATTTAGGTACTAATGGCACAGGAGTGGCAGCTGACCTCCTTTGATTTCATACGTGGCTTGAAGAACCCAAATCAACAGACCAGTCACTTCAGGCTTATTCCTGGGAGGATGAAGTCCGAAGTGCCTCCACGTTTCAACATGTATGCTATTTCTGAGGCAACTCTCCCTCCCATGACACCCTCTTCTCTGAGATTTTGATCATCCTTTTCAGCGGCCCCCAATCACAGTTATAGTTTTGAGAATTATTAAGGAATGAACAGATTACAATTCAGAATCAGATGATTTGGCACATAATTCTTCAATTACAACAGCTTGCATGAACATCTCTCTTGAACCTTTTGCCCCCTGGCCTTTCTCTCTTCAGAAAATAGGGCAGAGCTCTTTAAATCTACCAACACGTGTCCACCAGTAGTTCCTCCATTCTACCTGAAGCTCTTCAGCTTTAGCACCCGTGTTCTACAGACCTAGTTCCCCAGACAAGTGACCCATGGCATAACTCTCCTGTCAGAAGATGTTTAGTTTTCTCATCGAATGTGTCAGGAATTCTGCTCTTCTGATTCCTACTTGTCTCTTGGTTCTGTGGCCTGCCTATCACCATTTCTCTATTGCTTCTCTACCATGCTTCTTACCAACTCTTACCATCTCTAGTATTATATGTGTGGTGATGTGGAATTAGTTGGTATGCCAATTCTATCTCGAGTCTTTGTGACACCCTTCAAGTGACTGAGTTGAAAGAAGCATGCCAATAAGATGTAGAGGCCTCTCATGGGTAGCAGTCACTTTGACATTCCAGTGGGTATAAAATAAGCCGTTTCAGATGGAGGAACAGAGTATCTCATGACAACCAAGGATGAAGAAACGTGAGTGGAACATGCCTGAGACGCTTTAACGGAGAAGTGGTGTGGCAGCAGAAGTGCCAGAGGCTTCAGCACCAGCATATTGATTCAGAACAGCAGTCTTACCAGTTCATGGAATGGCTTCCTAGAAGTCTAGCTTGAGGGTGGAATGCCATTTGAGTGTCTATCAGCACGAAAGAAACGGTAGCACTTGCTCAAACATGGCAGGGGTCAAGAGAGGGCGAGTGGATGAGGCCAAGGATCAGAGAGCCGTGCTCGTGAGTGTGATTGAGAAGAGGCATGGGAAACAAAAGAGCTCTCTCTCTAAGATTTCTGATTCTGGCGAGTAGACTGTCAATTTCTCTAACAAGCTCATAATTGTGAGTGTTGTCTGTGAGTTCTCTAGAGTCAATTAATATTCTAACATAGCTAAGAAGTAGAGTGTCATGGAATGAGTGGCTAGAATCAGAATAGGGTAAAGAGGATTTGAGCATGGAGACATATCTGACCTGTGCCTAACAAGAATCCTCAGATGTAGTGGACTCTCCTCCTTCGATGGAGGTCAGGTGTAGTCTCTACATCATTTCCTCAGGTTTCAAGGTTCTAGATTTAGCACTTTCAGCAAAACGATTGAATTTTTTCTTTCTACTGAAGTTCCATAGACATTTTTGTGAGAGGGCTAATGGCAAGGTGAGTTGAGGATCAAGTTAGTTTTAGCCACACTTATATTTGGCTTAAAAAATGCTAGCCACCCCAGTGTAAGAATTCACATTTATAACTCAGCACTGTGGCAAAAGTTGCAGTAGAAATAATATCGTAGTATGAACTTGACCTAGCTTTGGAAGCATGCATGTAACAAAGAAATGACCTTAAAATGCAGCTGGTCAAAAACTAGGGTGTAAGCAATTCTTTAACATATCCTGTGCACAGTTCATATACAGGAAAAATTTGATACAGTTTTTCCCAAATCTACAGCAATTCCAAATACCTATATGACACTACCGAAATGATTTATGGAGCTAGAAGATATTCCTTTCTGAACATCCATTTAAAAGAAATTATCAGTTGTATAGGGGGGAGAATTGAATTATTTTACTTTTTTTTTACAGTAAAAGTTGATGCTATAAAAATGCTGTTATATGATGAGGCAATTATAAAGAAAACAAATCAGAACAAAACAGCCCAGGAATGAAAGTTATTAAAAATATACAATGTGATAAAAAATAAGGACAATGATACTATCAATGAGAGTATCAATATGCCATAATATATATTAATATTATCAATAATGCCAATAGAATTATCATAGGCTGCTTGGGAATGATTGATACTCTTTCCCCAGTAAAATGATAATGATGTTTTTAAATTGGACCACCACCACTCCTCTGTCAGTTTTTCATACTGTGGTGACTTGTGTACTGCTGTGATGCTGGAAGCTATAGTAAAGATATTTCAAAAGCTAGCAGGGTCAATCAAAGGTTATAGGTTTCAACAGAGCATCTGGACTAAGAATAGATAACAAAAAAGGACTTTGCTACCCAATTCAGAGACAGTAGTCTCTAAAAATGTATGCATTGTTTTGAACCATTAAGAGATACTGAAGGCCAAATGAGTGAAAGAATATTGTCATTGACAATATTGACCCATCTAGAGGATGGGTCAGAAGGCCCTCAAAATGTGACTGATGAAGAGTTGACTTCTCAAAGAAGAGTCCAATATAATGACACCAGTGGAATAAAACCTGCGGGAATAAATCCTTCAGTACCTTCATTTGTTGATGAAGCATGATGAAAATGTGAAAAAAGACATTTATAAGCATCAATTAATAATCTGAATTTGGAATGTAGGAAGGATGAATCTAGGAGAATTGAAAGCTGTAAAAATAATGTGTTACGCAAACGTTATTGATGTTCTAGATATTAGTGAGCTAGCATGGACTGGTGTTGACCAATATCCCAGAAAATTATATGTTTTACTATGACATTACAATGAATGGTATTGCATTCATTCATCATTTAAAAAGATAGTTTAAGATCTATGTTGACATGTAGTGCTGTCTCTGTTAGGAGAATAATATATATTCACATATAAGAAAATTAAATCGATATAGCTATTATTGAAGTTGAGATAACAACTACTAAAGTAAGTGATGCAAACATTGAAGGCATCTACTAACATCTTTAATCTAAAATTGATCAAGCTTTGATAAATTGGGATGCAAAAGTTTAGAACACAGAAGGAAAAGGAATTGAAAATGGGACCTTGGTAATAGAAAGGAAAGTGAAAAATCCATGATAAAATTTTGCAAGACAAAGGATTGATTCCTGGCAAATGTCTTTTTCCAACAACAAGAATGGTGACAATACATATGGGTTTTTCCAGATGAAACACACACAAATCAAGTTGACTACATCTGTGGGAAGAGATGATGGAGAAATTCAATACTAGCATCTAAAACCAGACCAGGGACCGACTGTGGAATAGATCATCAATTGCTCATATGTAAGTTCAGGTTGAAGCTGGAGAAATTTGAAACAAGTCCAACCAAGCCAGGATACAACCTGGAGTGAATCCCACCTGAATTTTGAGGACATCTCAAGAACAGATTTGGTGCATTTAACCTGAATGACAGAAGACCTGATGAGCTGTGGAATGACATCAAGAACGTCATCCAGGAAGAAAATGAAAAGTCATCACAAAAGCAGGTAAGAAAGTTATGATCACTTTGTATGTCAGAAGAGATTCGGAAACATGTTCATAATCATAGAATAACAAAAGTATATGGAACAAATGATGACGTCAACAACTGAACAAATTTTCAAAGGGCTGCTTAAGAGGACAATGTAATATATTTTCTTGAAATATGCAAAGATACATAGTAAAATTCAAACAGGAAGAACAGTCTCAGCATATTTTAAACTGAGAGAACAGAAGAATGTATTCTAAGCTTGTTTGAAATATTGTAAGTTTCTCAAGGAAAAATGATGAACAATTTGGGAAGAATCCAAAGGGGGAAAAAAGAATGCACCAATTAATATATGGAAAATAAAAAAAAACCTAGTAGACATCCAGCCATGTCAAAAGGTAACATATGAATAAGAACCAGAGGTACTGGAGGAAGAATTCCAAGCTTCATGTATAACACTAGCCAATAATTGATAGAATATGAATTGAAATATTTAAAGAAGCTGACTAAGCACTGTCTATGTTGAAAACTTGGAAGACAGTTACTTTGACAGATGAATGCAAGAGATTTGTATTTGTATCCATTCCAA
Source organism: Nesogale talazaci (assembly GCA_004026705.1). Taxonomy (NCBI): domain Eukaryota; kingdom Metazoa; phylum Chordata; class Mammalia; order Afrosoricida; family Tenrecidae; genus Nesogale; species Nesogale talazaci. The sequence continues at coordinate 21,177 of PVJH01012308.1, forward strand.
AGAAAGATCACTCAAATAGAATCTTCAAATTATAGAACAATATCATTAATATTGCACACAAGTAAAATTCGACTGAAGATCACTGAAGAATTGTAGCGATGTGGTAACAGCTGACACAGGTTCAGGCAACATTAAGGAGGCATAGAACAAGGGATTTCCTTACTTGTGTCTAGTGGACCTTAACTTAAAGCAGAGAGTACCATAATGAGGTCTACCTTTATTTTATTGAGCATACAAAGGCATTCATCTGGGTGGATCATAAAAAAGTATGGAAAGCCTTGAGAAGAATGGGAATTTCAGAGCACTTCATTGTGCCCATATAGAACCAATACATGGATCAAAAGGCAGCTGTGTGATGAGAGCAAGGGAACAATACCTGCATTAATAGAAGGGAAGGTAGGCATCAAAGCTGCACCCTCTCACCACCATAGTTATTCAGTGTGTATACTGAGCAAACAATTAGAGACCCTATATTACATGAAAACTGTGACATCAGAATAGAGTACTATTTATTAACAACCTACAATATGCAGGTGATACAACTTTACTTGATGAAAGTGGAGACTTGAAGAATTTGCTGATCAAGATCAAGATTATGACTTAATGTACAGAAAACCAAAATCTTTACAACTGGACCTGTAAGCACGGTAGTCACCTAATCTGGTGCCAATTTGAGGAGTAACAGTGTAGGGGTGGAGTCTAGTTTGTCAATCTGAAGATAGCCAATGAAACATCTACGTGGGAAATGTGGCAATTCCTTCTTGGAGGCTGGAGGCACTATCTCTGATACTCCCTGGGAGATTGGTATTGGAGATATAGGCTAGTATCGGACTTATGGACTTGGACTGAACTGGGTTAGGATGCTTTCTCAATGTTCAATTACCCTTGTGTATAAACCGTTCCCTTAATTACATCTGAGTGTTTATGAATTTGTTCTTCTAGTCTACCCAGACTAACTCAGTAAGTATCATTGTGATAAGGAGAGAAATGATTGAAATTGTCCAATTGTTCATATTGCATGGATTCACAATCAATGCTCACAGAAGTAGCAGTCAAAAGATCAAATGAGACATTACATTTGGCAAATATGCTGCACAAGATCTCTAGAATGTTGAAAAGAAAATATGTTACTTTGAGGACTAAGGTAACCCTGACCCAGACCATGATAATTTCAATGGCCTCAAACGCATGCCAAAGTTGACTATTGAATAAAGACTACAGAAGAAATATTGATGCATTTGAACTGTGGTGCTATTAAAGAATATTGAAAATGCTATCAGCTGCTAAAAAGAACAAACAAATGTATCTTAGAGAACCAAAATGCTCCTTAAAGGCAAAGAGAGTGAGATTCCATCTTACTTACTTTGGGCATGTTACCAGAGGACTCCAATCCTCAGTGAAGGACATCATGCTTGGTAAAGTAGGAGACAGAAAAAAGAGGAGGACCCAAGAGATGGACTGACAGAGAGACTAGGAATCATCTCAGATATAAGAAACATCATTGGGATGACACATATCTGGGCAGGTTTTTGTTCTGTGTATGTGCTTGCTGTGAGTTGAAACTAATTTCATTTAATCTCTAGGACAATCAGATCCTCCTTACATAATTTAGTACATATCTCACTGTGTCCTCTACAATTACTTTCCTCTACATTTACTTTCAGTATCTTCCTTTCCTGGCCTGACTAATTCTGAGCCTTATACATATGACCTTAACCTTTTCTTCTTTTGAGCCACTGAGAGACATAACGACATAGTGTGATCTAGTGTTCCTTAGATGAAACAAAAGACATATGAAAATAAAAGTTCTCTTCTCCTATTCCAGGACCTTTCTTATTCTTCAATTATCTTTTAGAATATTTCCTCCTTGACAAATGTGTAGTATAAAGTGTATAATACGATAATCATGCTTTTTGTTAGCAGAATGTCTTCTAAAGATGAGGAAGTATTGGGTTCTTTTTATGAACAGCTTTGGAATTTAAATAATTTACAAAAGGCTGTTTGTCTTCTTAAGTCACGCTGTTTTAATTGTTGTTTGGATGGAATGTTTTAGAACAAATTCATTTTCCAGTAATAATATATATCCAGTTGTTTTGTGGCATTAAGTGTGATTCTCTCTTCTCTGAGTTCTCTGTTTTCATTCATTCTTCTTTCTGTCTCTGAACTTTGGCTTTGGGTAAATGTTGCACCAATAGACTGTACCTAGTAGCATCTTTCTAATGAATGTCATTTCCCACTGTACAAGTTATCTGTTGTTTAGCAGTAATGTGGTCCCCAGAAGTTGGCTCTGTTCCAAGTTTGAAAAGTGTCTAATTGCTGAAAGCTTAGGATCCAACAGTCTCTATCAGACCAGTGAATCTGATCCTTTTTATGATTTTTAATTCTTTATTTTTCTCTCATCCTCTCCAGGTCCCACTGTGGTTCCAATAAGTGTTAATAGAGGTAGCTGGACATCATCTAGTTCTTCTGATCTGAAGGTAATAGAGGCTGTGGCTCACATGGTCTATTAGTCTTCACAGGAAGTGGTATGGGAATCATGACGAACTTCCCCAAGTTTCACTTGACTGTTACCAAAAGGCAGGGGTCAAACATGCCTCTACACTCTATTTCTCTTTATCTATTCTGACACTAGCCTTTGCTCTCATGACACTCAACTTCTATGCTGGGTTCAATTATTTGTGGCAGTGGCCATACAGAATTCAAAAACAATAATCACTATTAAGAGGTTTTTAAAAATCATTTTATTGGGGGCTCATCCAACTCTCACTACAATCGATGCATACACCTATTGCATGCAAAGCACATTTGTACATTTGTTGCCATCATCCTTCTCAAAACATTCTCTTTCTACTTTAAGCCCATGGCATTAGCCTCTGTACTCCCCCCTTCCTCATGAACCTTTGATAATTTATAAATTATTATTTTGTCATATTGTACACTGTCCAATGTCTCCCTTCACCCACTTCCCTGTTGTGTGTATCCCAGGGAGGAGTTTATATGTAGATCCTTGTAATTGGCTCCCTCTTTCTGGTCTACCTTTCCTCCACCCTCCTGGTATCAAGGGGTTTTATTAGGGAAAGCAGTACCAAAACCAAACTCACTGTCATGAAGTCAGTGCCAACTCCATGTGACTCCTTGTGTGTTTGTGAGACTGTAACTATTTATAGGAATAGAAAACCCAATCTTACTCCATAGGGCTGCTGCTGGTCTTGAACTTCCTACCATGTGGATTGCAGCCCAACTTGTATCCACTACATCACCAGGGCTTCAGGGAAGCTAATAGGTTACCACAAACAAATTCGGTAAGCACCAAGGACTCCGTTTTTAGTCCACAGTCCCACGTCTATTCAGTCAGTAGCTAAATCTTTCTTTAGTTCTCTGATTCAGCCATGTGATCCTTTGGGCTATGCCCATCTGAACCATAGTCCTGTCTCTGTCTCATAGTCCCATTACCTGGAAGCTGCTCCTCTTGTTCTGTCATGTGGCATCTGTGTCAGAGTATCTGGTGTCTCTGCTCTTGGCCTCCCCCACTTCAGACAGAGATCTCAGACATGCTCTTCTAATGGTCCTGGACTTTCTTGCTTGCTCCCTCTTCAAAGATGGCTTATCCTTTATAAACAGAGGGTGGGCATTGATAAGGAAAACTGACCAAACCCACTTGTGTTACACACATCCTATTTCCATAGTCTCCCCCAATCATTTACAAATTTAGAAGAGTCCTATTAAGAAATGTCCCTTTACCACAGTCCTGGAGATTAATTATTTCCTTGTTATTTTGATTTTATTCATTCTTCTTTCCTCTAGATACAGAATTTTCTTCAATTATCTTAAAGCAACTAATAATCTACTGTTATTGTTAGGTGCTGTCAAAAACCCTGCTTACAAGACAAAGCACTGCCTGCTCTTCTGTTATCCTTGAAGTTGTTGTGCGGTTTGAGCTAATTGTTGCAGCCCTTGTGTCATTCTATCTCATTAAGGATCTCCTTTTTTACTTCCCCTCTACTATACCAAGTTTGATGTTTTTTGTCAGATTCTGGTTCCACTTGATAAACCTGTCTAAATTAGATTTTTTTTGTAAAAAAACACAAAAGATTCTTGATTCTAAGAAGCATTCTGGTTGTACTCTTTCCAAAAACAATTTGTTTTTTCTCCTGACAGCTTATGGTACTTTCAATATTCCTTGTCTATGCCATGATTCAAATGTATCAATTCTTCTGTGGTCCTCATTGCATAAAATTTGTATTCACATAAGGCTTTTGAGAATAACATGTTTGGGGCAGGTGCATGTTTTCCCTCAAATTGATATCTCTTCTCTTTAAAGAAATCTTCTTCAGCAGATTTGTTCACTGTAATTTTGTTAATGAAATGTTTCTTGTGCTCTTGACTACCATGTCCATAGCTATTGAAGTTGGATCAAGTAAAATGAAATCCTTCAAAATTTAAACCTTTTCTCCCCTTTCTACGATGATGCTAATTGCTCCAGTTCTGAAGTTTGTTGTTGTTGTTTTTTTCTTCTTTATATTGAGGTGGAATCCGTACTGAACAATGTAGTTAGTTTCGTTAAACTCTATAATCAAGAAACAGGTGAAAGGAGGCAGATCTGTTTTTCTCTAAGAAAAGGAAAACATCATCCTGAAAGACATTGGATACCAATAAACTCTTGGATAGAATAGGATTTCAAAAGATAGGTGCACAGTTTCCTAAATGTAAAAGAGTTAATTCTTTATCAAGTCATTAATGAGGTATGATTCTGCCATTTAGATTGGCCAAGAGAATGAAGCTGCCAGAGATTGTTGAGTGAATGAGACTAGCATGCCCAAGAAACAGAAGAGCCTGGTCTGCCTGGGCTGAGGAGGTGGGATGCCCACTTAGTAGGGGAATAAGGTTTCCCATTGGCAAGAGAGCAAAGTCATCCTCCAACAGGACCAGACATGAAAAGTGAAGAGAAAGCTCGGTATCCAGAGAATGTCACCCACACTGGAGGATGAGGTCATTGCTTAGATGGTTCTGGAGAATAGAGACTTTTTCTCAAGACTCGATAGCTAATGGAAAGTGTCTTCTGAGTTTTGAACTTTTTTGACATAAATTATCTCTTCAGTCTTAATGATTTATTTCGTTTTTAATGGAAAATCTGTCTTGTGTCTATCTCACTATTGTAATTTGGAAGTACCTAATTTGTATTCTGCATTTAATATGTGCCCTAAGATGAAAGATACCTAATACATCTGCATTTGACTCACATGATTTAGAAGGTGAAATTTTAATCTTAGAAATGATTTAAGATTTAGGAGGTGATGTGATGAAGCAAATGCATTTTGCATGTGAGATAGACATGAACTTTGATATTCAAAGGGTGACTATTTGGAGGGCGGTATCACTGCCCTCTCATGGGAACTACCCAGCCTTGCTCCTGGAGAGCTATTTGAACCGCCAAGCCTGTGGGTTGCAGTCCCACACTCAACCACTATGCCACCGGGGATCAGCCCTCAAAGGGTGACTATTATGGAGCAAATTATGTCCCCTCAAAATATATGTGGGGTACCAAAAATATGCAGTCTTTCTAAAGCTATGTATTTAAACCTTTTTACAAAACAACCTTATTGCCTTCCAAATACGCTCCCTTGTATTTAATACATTTGTCAAATCTTTCATTCCATTCTTGGAAACATTTTCCAAACTCATCTGTGTGGATGACTCATTTTTTTCCATTCACCTCTTCTACATTGTCAAATCACTGTTCTTTCATGTCTCTTCATCCACAGGGACAAAAAGAAGTTGCATGGAGTAAGGTCAAGTGAGTAAAATGCATGGGGCAAGAGAGGGCATGCTGCTTTGGGCCAAAGCTTGCACACTGAGATGGTTGCATGAGCAGGTGCATGGTCATGGTGCTAGAACCAACTCCCATTATGCCACAAATCAGGTCTTTTGTGTCACACACTCTTACACAATCTTTTCAGAATCTCTAAATAGAAATCTAGATTAACAGTTTAACCTGGTGAAACAAGCTCCAAAAGCACTAAGAGTCAACATTTTCATCCCTTTAGAAAGTTGATAGATGTATAGAATGAGGTTTGCCATCAATTGACATTTCTCCTTTTTTGAAAGGAGGAAATCACTTGTACACTTGAGTATGTCCCAGTGATGCTGGGTTCAACATGATAAGCTGTGTTCAACATCACATCAGTTCCTGTGGCATTTTTCCTGAGCAGGAAACAAAATTACCCAGCCATGTGCTGTTCTCTTAAATTGGCCATCACAAAAAATGAGGTTCAAGTGAAACTGCTTTTATGACAAAATTTACTGTGACCAGAGAAAATCTTCCCAGGTGATGGTACTGGGTATTCAGTGAGAGGTTGAACGTTTTCCTCACAGGAAAAAAAATGTGTACTACAAAATCCCTGCCTTGCAGAGCTTTTCTTATTTGGGGGTGGGGTGGGAGCAGAGGCACCCCTCATATGTTTTAAATCCTCACCCACTAGTAATGATAATTCTATGCAAGAATGAATTTTCTTTATTAAGTTAATAAGAATGAATTCATGCAGGGTGTGTTTTAACTCAACCTCTCTTAAGAGAGGAAAGAACAGATGAAGTTTAAAAGTATAGGTGAGGGAAGATGAATATCACACCATGCGAAGATCACCAAGGAAACAGAAAACAAGCTGTAAAGAACCAAGTACCTTTTTCTAGAGGAGACAGAGGGGATGGAGGGGGGGCTTTAGTTGTATTCCATTTTAGAACACATGCAATGGTAGTTTTCAAATAATTTAACAAACGTTTTGCTGCCCATTCTAAAAAAATATATACCAAAAGGGAATTTATTATTTCATATAGCTGTGAATACATAGTTAAGAACAATTAAAGAGGTACACAAAATTAGGTTGTTATAAGAAAGAGTTCTGAAATGGTAATGAAAGGCATTATGTAATACTTGACAAAGAACAATAAAACTACTATGTCAGGTATTTCCATATTGCTTCTTGATTGACATCCTTTTTGCTTTTATTGAGCATCATAGGCTGTGTGATTTGCTGTATCCTGAACCATCTTTCCACTGTACATGTAGGATCCCATTCCTTTAGAGGTAGGCCAATTAGACAGCAGTCACTAGAATAGAAACAACACAAAGTTAAAACAAGTGACAGTATGTCGCCCTTGGGGCCTTGGGGCCCCTTCTCTTTACATCATATGTTTGGTTACTGAAGTAACAAACAAGGAATAAAGTAAAGAATTCCATTAAAAATATAGCAAGTTTTATAAAATGAATAAATAACTATTACAAGCATAGTTCTATCCAATAGTTCTATCATCTCTGTCAGAGAGGAACATTACGAGGGGTACTTAAAATATGTTGTGGTGTAGATGAATATTTTTTTAAATTTTGAAATCATTTTATTGGAGACTCATACGTTTTTCACAATATATAAATAAGCATACTGTGTCAAGCACCCTCACATGCCCACTTCTATGATTGTCCTCCAATTATCCGCCTTTTCCCTTAAGGCCCTAGTATCGGCTTTTCCATTGCTTCCCCTCTTCCCCTGGTCTCTCCTCCCCACCAACCCTCAATACTTTACACATTGTTATTGTTCTGTCATATGTTACACTGCCCTACCTCTCCCCCAACCCACTCCTTTGATGCCTGTCCTTCAAATAGGAGCTTATGTGTATATCCTTGCAGTTGGTTCCGTCTCTCTCTACCCTACCTTCTCTCCATCCTTCCAGCAGCTCCAATCTAACCACTGAGCCAAAGGGACTCATCCATCTTGGTTTTCCCATATCTCCAGTGTACCTTCTCCAGTCCATCTGGATTTGTGGGCTAGAGTTGGGACCATGAAGGTTGGGGGGGAGGAAGGCTTCAGGAACTAGAGGAAACTTGCATGCATCATGCATGCATGCATCATCACATGCATCATTACGGCTGCCCCTTGACTGGTCTGTCTCCTCCCCATGACTCCCCTGTAAAGGGGCGACCAATTACCCACCTGTGGACCTTAGGTCCCCACCCTGCTCTCCTCCTCCTTTGTAATGATGTGATTCTTTTTCTTTGGTGCTCGATATCTGCTCCCTTCGGCCCCTCTTGATCATGCATCCTGGTGTGCTTCCTCCATGTGGACTTTGCTGTTTTTGCGCTGAAGGGTGACTCAATTATCTTAAAGTCTTTGAGACTCCAGGCATTCAATCATTTGGTAGCTGGGTACCAACATTTCTTCTACTCTGTTTACCTCTGTATCCATTTGTCTTCAGCGATATCGGGAGTCAATTGGTCCATTGATTTTGATTTTTGTACTTTGATACCTGATTATTTCAGCACCTCATGATCTCACAGGAAAGTGATCTTCTTTTATGGTGGGTTTTGTTGCTTCTGAGCTAGATGGCTGCTTGTTTATGCTCAAGCCTTTAAGACCCTGGATGCTCTATCTTTTGATAGCTGGACCCATCTGCTTTCTTTACCACCCTTGCTCATGCTCCTACAAGTCCTCAATGGGTACCTTGGGGATGTGTGCACACAGTGATATATGTTTGTTTTGTTTTGTTCACCCCCCCCCTTTTGATGTCTATTGCCTAGACCTTTCACCACTTTCACCACCATCTGACCACACTGGCTGTTGTGCTTCTTCTGTGTGGCTGTTGTCTCTTCTCAGGAAAATGGTCTAATGTTTATCTTCAGGCTTTCAAGACACTTGATATATCCTTTGATGGCTGGGCACCTTCAGCTTTCTTCACCACATTGGTTTGTACACCCATTTTACTTCAGTGATTGTGTTGGGCCGTTGAGCCTTGAAGAATGCCAGATTCGTAGAATAAAGTGTTCTTGCATTGAGGGAGCACAAGGGTGAGGGCCCAAGGTCCACTTGTTACCCTAATGTTTGGCCTATAGATATGTTCTTAAATTTATTCCCATCTTATAATAGATAGCTGTATCTATGTATGGACATACCTATGTTTAGACCTCTGTAAGTGCCCTTTGCCTTCTAGCTCTTTTCTCCATTTCCTTCCATCTCCCTCCTGTCCCACCATCATGTTCCACCTTCATTGGAGTTTCATTGTTTTCTCATAGATTCATTGTCCTTGCTTAATCCCGACAAGACTTCCCATACCCTCCTTTCCATCAATTCCCGACCACTTGTTCCTCCCTCTCCCCATCCATGTGTTTGTCCCCTCCCCCTTTTCCTCTCCTCTCTCATGCCCCCAGGAATCGTTTGCCCAGTCCTTTCTGTGGTGCAATGGGTCTCCAGAGGGATATATTCCTCTGAGCATCATGTGTCAGCGTGGAGCTTGGACCAGCTCTCTTCCCCTTCCTCCCTTCTTTTCTTTGTTCCTGTGGGTGTGAGATGCTGGCCCCTCCCTCACCCTGTTCTCTGCCATGCCCACTACGAGGGATGGAGTCCATCTGACTCTGGTTGCGTCTGGCTCTATAGCTCTCTTTTCTTGCATCCTTCCATGTGTCCACATTGTCTTCATGGTTGGGTCTTTCGTGGTAGGAACTGCTCACCCACTCTGGTTTCTGTGGAGACAAGACCAGTACTCCCTCCCTGGGTGGATTAGTGCCCCATTCCCTCAGTTATATTATCACTTTTGAACTCCCTTTTAACTCCCCTCCACCTTCTCTTCCTTCCCCCATTACTGTGTTGCATCCAACGTGTGCCTCCCTGGGTTTGGTCCTCCCTCCTTCCCTTACCCTATCTCTTGGGCCAGCTAATATGGTGTATAGGAGTCTTCTCTTTTATGCTCACCATACTGCTTCTACTTACCTCAGGGTGCCCATGCCATACTTCAGATGAATATTTTAAATGAGTAAGGAACATCCATCTCTGATTTGATCTTGAGCAGCTGCCCAGTCACCCACCTTAGAGAAAAACCTGATTTCAGGTGCTATTTTCACAACCAATTAGCCAAAACCCAACAAAATGTAGGCCACGGTTTTGCTGACCAGTGAAAACTGGCTGAATTCCATTATTGGACACATGTGAAATATAGAATACAAAATGCCTGATTCTTGGATTCATGAGAGAATCTCTAGCCATAAAATGAGTTTCTTGTTAGCTTCTAAACATTGGAAATGCATACTTCTATTTGTTAAACCTGCCCATTTGTGGTATTCCTACTATAGGCATTAAATGAGTAGGGCATGGATATGCTAATCCTATGACTAGAGATTATATTAAAGGTACTAAGAAACCATATGATGAATTCTTGCTTGAGTTGATGATCTTTGTTGATCTATATCTTGAAAATGAAAGAAGCGACACATGAAAAGGTGAAGAATTTACCTACATTCCAGGATTGATCTGTGGGTGGAAATTTAGAGATGTGATATACCAAGGTCCCAATTCGAGCAGGCAACATGTAGATGAGGATCCCTTTCACCCCCATTCTCCACTCAGTGGGATTTATATGTGGCTGTTATCTGAGTTTTCAACTCCTGACCCACTCCAGCCTCTTAAATTTACAATGGAAAATTGGAACTCAGTTTAAATGATGACTCCAAAGTCACACAGATGGACAGAGGTCATGTTGGCCCCAGGCCCAAGAGCTCGGTGCCATATAGTGCCTTGCTTCCCAAACCTGCCTCAGTCTAAAATGTCTGATGTACAGAAGCAATGAGGCAAATCCTAAGAGTGGAGCAAAATTCAAGTAGCACTTTTTGCCATTATGAGATTTTCAACCAGTCTTTTGGAATAGTGCCATTCACTCACGATGGCTTGCCAGCGGACAGATCAATAGCTCTGACCTACTTGATTATGTAACTAGCAATTGTGTTTCCATTACAGATCTCATTACCTACTGCAGCAAGGCTAAAAGACTCTCCCCCTATCTTTCTTAGAATCTTTTCTCACATCTATATGCTGAGGGAAAGGCAACTTTGTAGCCAATTTTTAGCTTTTCATCGGTAATAGTCACTGTACAAGACAGAAAGAGTGAGAAAGAATTGAGAAAGAACAAACACAGATGGATAGATAGTAATGCAGAAGTATAAGACATACTTTATATTTATGCAAATAACATGAACCATCTCAATTTGTTTGCTAGATCTTCCTTTGCCCTGGTGGGACGGGGGGGAGAGAGTATTTTCATAAGTGGTGCCATGCCAGTTTTTAACATATACATGCACATATATATGACTGTGTGAATGTGTGTTTGTGTGTGCATGTGTATATATATGCACACACATATACATACATAGACACACACACACATTGGCAGTCCTCCTAGTTATGGATTTCCTTACCCTCCCACACCATCCTGGCATTCAAAAGCAACACCGGCATCGTTGCTAGAGGGCTGTCCCCATATTTATGGGATTATGTATATACCTGGTAGCATAACGGTTATACATTGGGCTTCTAGCTGCAAGGTCCATGGTTCGAATCCACCAGAGATTCTGCAGGAAAGAGATGAGACTTTCCAATCCTAGAAGTTGTCATAGTCTTGGAAGTCCATGAAGGCAGGCTTGCCCTGCCCATTAGGGTGACTGGCAGTGAGTCTAGTTTGGCCTGGTGACTTACATACCTTCCTTATGAAATTGCTAACTTAAGAAGGTATTTATTGCAGTCGGTATAATTTAGTGTATTAAATTTTATGCTACCCTCTAGCATAAGTTTCCAATTTATTTGATCTACCAGTCCTTTTTCAGAAAAAATATCAGTCCTCTTCCACAAATTAAAAATATTTGTATTATTTCCCACAATCCAGGATAATGTGTAGATATCTGCTTTTGCCGTTCCCCTATCATTATAACTCTTTACAAAGCAGAAAGCCTCATTTTCTTCCACAGAGCAGCTGGGGAATTCGAACTGTTAATGTTGCAGCAGTCCTTTGGAAACCCATTTGAGCACCAGAGCTCCTCCGGTTGTAGTCTTGGAAATCCACAGGGGCAGTCCTACCCTGCCTCGTATGCTGGTTCTGAGTAGAAATGATGCAAAGGCACTGGGATAGGAGTCTGGGTCACTGCACTGCCCCTCAGATGCAGCATCACCCACTTTGGGAAACACTGCTTGACTGTATCTCTTGAAGGCTGCTTTGCTTTCCCTGCATGACTCTCTCTCCACTGTCCCATCCTCTTATCTCCTTTCAAAAGAAAATTTGGATCAGATCTTTGGTTCAGAGTCTGCTTTGGGAAGAACCCAAAGGAAACAGCATCCTTCATGCCTTCTAGAATTCTTTCTTATTGAACGGGAAATGAATACTTCATTAATTGAAAGATTAAAGGCACATGGGAATTTAAGAGATATCGGTTCTATCTGGGAAGGTTATATAAGATACCAATCTAGAAGCTGACATTCAAATGGAGAAAATGAGGATCCTAATCTATAGCAACACCAAGATATTAGCCATATGAGTGGTACATGACACATGCTGGGTGTCATAAAAGGTTGCCTCTAGATCCCAAGCAAGTACCAGAATACCGAGATTAAAAATTCCACCCAGCAGCACCTATCACTCCAAAGGGATTATATCCACTTTGCCTAATGCAATTCTGGACGAAAAACCCCAACACATTCCTGGTGTTGGCAATAGTAAAAGTCAGTCTAGTTACTCACAAACTTTAGACTATCGACAATAGGAAAAATTACAGGATGAGCAGTCAGTCACCGTGAGTTCAAAATTTGTCCAGAGAAAATGATGATGCTTCCATGCACACCTCACCTTGAACAACAGAAGAAGGGGTCGACTGACTATCAGTCTAACTTGCCGAGTAGACCTTGCTAGGTGGACTGGGCACTATGTAGAAATATGTTCTACCTAGTACCACAGGATCAGGAGATCCTTTGACTCACCATTTTTTATTCCTTGCCTGGAGGTCACATAGCAAGGATCTATGCACCCATTGAAGTACTACATAATTTCTCAGCCTGGCCACTCTAGGATGGAGAAGGACAGGCCTCTTGATAGCACACTGGAGATTGTATCCCTTTCATCCTGCAGATGCTTAGACACATGTTTAGGCCTGGATGAAGGAGAAGCAGGGAGATGAGTGAGTAGTATTGGGAAATATGGAGAGGATATGGCTGTTGGGCTTATCTGAAGGACCATCTCTCACAGTGAGCCACCTTGGAAATAGATGCTTCAGCTCTAGGCAAGCCTTCTAGTGCCTGGAAGCCCAGTTAACACCTGATGACAGCAGCAAGAGAAACTCTAAGCAAGTCTTAGAGTCTTCCTTGAATTTCTGATCCTCCGAAACTGTTGAAGATAATAAATAGATCACCATCAAGTTATTAAGTTATGAGTGATTCATATAATGACTTGGTGTTACTATATGTTACTTAGAGTAGTCTAAACTTTTAGAGTTGTGTTTCAAAACCATTCTCTTCCAAATCCTTTGGCATAGGCACACTTATGCCCATTTTCCAGCTTTTAGTACTTCCAAGCCAAGGCAATTCAGAGTATTTTGTAAGTGACAAAGTCTGAGATCATATCGCTCCAAGTGAGTGTTCTTCTACCACCTCAGCTGTGATGGAGAACAGAGAAAGTGGAGGGTCTAGTGGGAGCAGACTCAGGGGCAAAAACTTTATAAAGACTACCTTTTGGATGTTGGGGGAAATAAGATAGTAGGAAGAAAGTAGAACAAAAGGAAAAAATACTACTTGGATAAGAATTGGTGAATGACTTTGAAAAAAAAATGCATTTGTCATAAGACTGAGCTCTAAACTCCAGGTAGGCTAGTGGCACTGAATGCTTTTAGAGGCTCTGTTTTACATCTCATGAAAGTAGGAATGCTCAAAAAACAATGTTCTGTGGCCCTATGTGACTAGAATAACCTGGGGAGAAAGTGAATCAGTTATGCCTACACTAGTCATGTAGTTAAAAAAGAACATGAACTGAGTTTTATCATCCTTGTTCTTAAGAGAGGTGTTTATTACATTTAGAAGTTGAGCCTTTCTTCAAACTTTTGCTAAAAAAAAGGAAAAGGAAGGAAGAAAAAGACCTTTTCTGCCATTCTCACAAAGAATTTTCATTCATGTTACTTGTAAACCTCCAGGGGTTCATAAATATTCACACACACAAATTGCGTACTGATAGAGTGATATAACTGCATGCATGACTCAACACCTTGGAATTTATTTCCATAACCTTCAATTTGTAAACCAGAGAACAGTTTGTTTTCTTATCGGCGCAGTAAGGTTCTGAACTATGATTGATGAACCACTTAAGCATAGAATTTTGATTTGGAACGACTAACAAAAGTGTTCCCAGTTTGAAAGAGAAAAGCATAGGTTTAAAGAGTAAAACCTTCTGGTATGGATAGTTGGATCGAGAACTATATTTTGTAGATATAAGTAGAATTTGTTTTGATACATTTTCTTCTTTTAATTAGTCGGTCTCTGAAAGCATCAATCATGCAACCATAAAGGAATTCTAATGTGCATGTTCAGTGTTTGGAAGAAGGACCATGTGCCCTTTCCTCTCCATGAACTGCTTAAAAAGGATCATCGGTGACCTGGTTTCCAGATTATTTCTTTGATCTGTATTTATTTCAGTGTGTCATTTGGGGATAGTGATTGTCAACCTTAGAATTACTTAACATAATGACTTCACTTTATCTTTCTCTCCCTAATAATACACGTTCCTGAACCATGTATGCGTTTGATTTCCACTGTTAACTAACTGACCTAAAAAGTCATCAGTGCAAAAATTCATCTGATTTGGAACAAAAATTCATCAGCTGAGAAGCTGAGCTTTGCTGCTAGGCGGCATGTAATGGAATGCGTGAGGTCTTAGAGCTGCCCTGGTTGAACATTATTGTTATGTTACATACAGAGGTAGAAAATATAAGCTTATGAAATGGAAATACTGTAAAATTCTTAACGTTTTCCATGATTAGCTTCTGACAGAACTGGGAGCCTGGGAAATGCAGTCTAGCGGAGTGCCTAGCAACAAGAGGAGAACAGCTTAGTGACTTCTGCTAGCAATTTCTGCCTCAAACTCCAAAGTCCTGGTACTTTTTAACATGACTGCTGGGCTATAAAGGAATAGAAATTTCATATTTCTCAATATTCTGGATGAAGAAATGTAAACACACCAATACTAATTTCTTTAAGTGCTTGGATGTGTCATTGTCTGATTCTGGAGAAAAAGAAAAGTCTGTTTCTCAGATTTGTGTTATCGATAGGTGTTATCCGGCTTTTAAAAACTTTTTGGCTAAGTCATATAAATATGAGTTTTTCCTTTGTAAAGCAATTTTCATCTACCCCACTTTATCATTATTGACCTAAGTGGAATCTGAGATGTGGTTTATGATGCCAAATTATCTCACCAGGCCAACTGCTGGACCTTTTCCCTCAATCATGAGCGCATCCAAGTATGATGAGCTCACACTCAACTCCTTTCTCTTCTCCTCTTTCTCTCTGTTGTTATTTGTTTCTGATATCCTAATAGTTTCCCTCTTCTCTTTTGTCTCTAAATAGCACCCAGGAATCCTGGTACAATTAAAACAAGCATCAGTCTCTGCTGATGGATGCCAAAGAAATGGTCTCAGGTCACTTTGTTTCTCCACTCAAGTTTACTGTCAGGGATAACTCTGGTATGGAGATATTCAAAGTAGATACAAAGAAAGAGAGTCTTTATTTTCAGAATAAAGGTTAAGCAGAATGAGGAAGCAAAGAGAAGTAGCTGTGCCACCTGCAATTTGATGAGCAGCCTGCAGCCCCTAAACTAGAACCATGTTCCCATGCACGTGCTAACTGCCAGCCACCCCTCATTAAGCCCACTCTCGCACGACACAAATCTTATTTGCTCTGTGGCCTTCCCTGAGTCAGAGCTCTGAACAGTGTCACAGGGTACCTAGAAAAGTAATGCTACTAGATCATAGTCATTATAGTAAACAAAACCATCCAAAGTTACTGTTTCTAAAAACATCCCTGCCTATACAATTCTAACGGCAGTGTTTCCATCTCTTTCAAATCATTCCCCAATGACTTCTGGGATCTTTCATTTACACCACATCGAAATGGTAGCTTTGATATACATGGGGTCTCAAATCTTGCTCATTAAATGTTGCTTGAGTTTGCAAAACCAAAAAAAGAAATCTGGAGGGACAAGAAATGGCTGTTGGGGTGTTGGGATAGGGTTTACTTCCATAAATTTTCATAGGCCAGTCTTTAAGACCCTAAAAAAAAAGAGCAGGTGTGATGTCTTGGTGGGGGGAACATTTCTTTGTACAACTTTTCTAGCTTTTTTTTTTCTCACCAATGCAGTTTTAAATTTTCTTAAAGCTTCTTCCTAATAAGGTTTTGTGATCACCTTGTATGTTTTGAGAAATTCATCAATTTTATTCCTTTGGATCCTCAAACATAGTCACCAGAACTTCCTGAACTGATCTTTCTTCCTTGGATGGAACTGACTATCCTGGACTGTATTCTCTAGAGAAACAAAACCATCTATCACCTATCTATCTATCTATCTATCTATCTATCTATCTATCTATCTATCTATCATCTATCTATCTATCTATCATCTATTTTTCTATCTTTCTATCATATATCATCTATCACTATCTATACCTAAATCTGTCTATCATCTATCTATCTATCTATCGCTGTATCTATTTATCACTATCTATACATATATCTATCTATCCCTATCTATCACTATCTATACCTATATCTATCTTTCTAGATGATATCTATTAATCTATGCCTATATCTATCACTATCTATATCTCTATCACTATCTATCTAAACTATATCTATTAATCTATGCCTATATCTATCACTATCTCTATCTCTATCACTATCTAAATCTCTATATATCTATCTATCGAGATTTGTATCAATTAAATGGATCACACAGTTGTAGAGGCTGGCAAGTCTAAGACTCATCAAGTTCCAAGTCACTTGGTCTTACATTAGGCTAGAACTTTCTCCTGATTTGCATAGCTTCAGGGACTGACAGACCCAAGATTGGCCGGAAGGCACTAGGTTAATGGCTACAAAGGCACATGAATGCAGGGTCAATAAGTAAGATGGCAGGTTGCTGAAGGTCCCCAGGATCAGCTGCCTATCTGACATACTATGGCTCAAGTCCAAAGAACCAGAGGTCAACGAACTTGATGCAGGATCCAGACCAAGAAAAAAGCAAAAATGATTTAACACGATGCTCATTTCTATTGGTCAAAGGCCACATCCCTGTGGAAGAGAGCTGAGTAAGAGTGTGGCATTCCACCTTCATCATATACTCTTATGGAGACTTACAACCAATTGTCTGTGATTGCTTTATGTTAATTCAGGTAATGGGGGTAACCATGTGTTAACTGCCAAGCAACTGAGAATCCTGGACCATTTCCACCGACAAAAACAAAACAGAAAAACACTATCATTCTGGCCAAGCAGATCCCGATCAAGCTGCTACAAGAGCTAAACTGCACAAGTAGGTTTATTCCGAACAAACCTAGTAGCAAAGCTTACTTTCTTATTTTATTAGTATATGAATGTTATTGTAAATTTATTAATTTCATATAGTATTGGGGAAAAAATTAAAGGAAAATGTTCATTATCTACTAGGCTTAGTAATCCTTTGCCTAGTGAGTGACTTGATTAACAGAAGTTAGAGTCTTCTATTTTTTTTCTCTCCCTTATTTCTTTTTTTTAATTTTATTGGGGGCTCTTACAGCTACTACAACATTCAGTACATCATTTGTATCAAGCACATTTGCACACATATTTCCACATACATTTCCCAATATTTTCCACTTGAGCCCTTGATACAAGCTCCTCTTTAAAAAAAAAACTCCCCTTTCCCCTCCCCCCCTTTTTTAAAATTAATCATTTTATTGGGGGGCTCCTACACTCCCATCACAATCCCTAACAACATCAGTTGTATTCAGGCCACTTTTACACACCCATTGCCATCATCACTCTCAAAACATTCTCCCTTCCTCCAGGCCCCCACTATCAGCTTCCTATATTACCCTCCCCCCCCTCCCCTTGAACCCTTAGTAATTTACAAATTATTTTTTCATCCTGTACACTGTACAATGTGTCCCAACACTCACTTCCCTGTTGTTTGTGTCCCAGAGAGGAGGCTACGTGTAGATCCCTGAAGTTGGTTCTCCCTTTCTATTCCTCCATCCCTCCACCCTCCTGGTATTACCACTCCTATTACTAGTCTTGATGGATCATCTATCCTCAGTTTTCCATGTTTCCAACTTCACTATACATCTCCTGGTCTAGCTGGATTTATGTGGTAGAATTGGGGTCATGGTAGTGGGTGGGAGGCAGCATGGGAACTAGAGGAAGGTTGCATATTTCATAGCTCCTGTCCTGTATTTTAACTGACTCATCTCTTCCTTGTAACCCTTCTGTAAAAGGATGTCACCTCACCTATTGATGAGCTTTGGGTCCCCAATCTGTACTGCCCCTCATTAATAATAATATAATTTTAGCTCATTGAAGCTTGACACCGGATCCCTTCACCACCTCATGATCACACAGGCTGGTGTGCTTCTTCCGTGTGGGCTTTATTGCTTCTGAGCTGAATGGCTGCTTGTTTACTCAAGCCTTTAAGTCCCCAGATTATTATTTTTATTATTATTTTTATTATTCTGTTACATATTGTATAGTACATTGAGGGGGTTTCTTGCGGTTGTCATCATTGCTTTATTTGCTTAAGTTGCTCCATTTTAGGAGACCTTTCTTGTACATATTGCTACCTGTACAGGTCTATCTAGACAAGATAGACTGGACAAAGAGGTTGGGAGGCGAAAATGACAAGTCTGATGGCTCCAGGGTAGGGGACATTGAAGAGGGGGAGGAGGGGGAAAGGTGGTGATGTCGACCAGCCCAGGAAAAAGGGAATAACAATTGATACAAATGCAGGGACAAGGTGGGTGAGAGAAGGCCAATAGGGATTGATTAAGACTAATGTAACAGAGAAAAAATACTGAAACCCAAATGGAGAGTGAGCATGACAGTGGGACAAGAGAGAAGCAAATGGAAATAGAGGAAGGAACTGGGGTATAATGAACATTTATAGAGGTTCAAATACAGGTATGTACATAGGGGCATATATTTATAAGTGAGGATGGGGAAAGAGATTAATGTGCATACTTATAGGGTTAGTAGTAGGACAACAGATGGGCATTGGACCTCCACTCAAGTATCTTCTCGGTTCAAGAACACTTTGTTCTATTAAATTGGCATTCCAAGATGCTCACCTTTCCAACATGATCACTGAAGACAAATGTGTGCATAAGCAAAGGTGGTGAAGAAGTTGATGGTGCCCGGCTATCAAAAGATGGAGCATCTGGGGACTTAAAGGCTTGAAAGTAAGCAAGCAGCCATCTAGCTCAGAAGCAACAAAGCCCACATGGAAGAAGCACACTAGCATGTAGAATCATGAGGTGTCAAAGGGATGAGATATCAGGCTGCAAGAACTCAAAAGCACAACTTTGCCTGCTCCCTTTCCTGATATGATCCCTGAGGACAAATGTGTGCATAAGCAAATGTGGTGAAGAAAGCTCATGGTGCCCAGCTACCAAAAGATATAGCGTCTGGGGACTTAAAGGCTAGAGTCTTCTTTTGAGACTACTCTATTGTAAGAAAATGTTTTCATCCAACAACTGTTACAGGACATTTTGTTATAGCACACAACTGGTAATTTCTTTTTATTGCTTTATATTAAGGTACTTTAGTACTTTAGCTTTCTAGACATTTTATTTATTACATTTTAATGATAATTAAGGGCTGTTTTCAGAAGAAAGCACAATATCATTATCTTAACAATGAACTGTTTCCAATTTTCTAAATTTATCCACTCTCCTTATCCATATGCATTGAAAGTTTTGATTGTTGCTTGGTTCTTGTCAGGATCTTTTGGACCATGTTTTGCCTCATTAAATGCCTTACAGCACAGTCCTTGTCGTGGGCACTGGGAGAAGCAATGAAAGAGATGCTTCCCCTACTTCTAATCTGATGACCTAGTATTATAATTTTGTGTAAAAAAAGTATTTTTTTTCCAACCAGGGAACTAATAATGCTATTTCTCTTACTGAGACCAATATCATTTAGTAATATTATTCATTAATTAATTCAAATATTAACTATGCGATTGCTTGATACTCATGATGGATAGAAATAATCTCCCAAAGAATTCTAATCTAAGAATATGGAGGAAAGTCAGAAATTATTCAGCGGGAGAGGGAATAAAAGGAAATGAAAACTGTAGAAATGGAATCGGTAATAAGATGTATAAACAGAATGAAGAAAATTAGAAAAATGTAGGTGAGTCAGACCCAAAAGATAGGAATAATTCAGATGCTCAAAGATCTGGAGAAGGGTGATCCAAGTAGAAAAATATGAAATTCAACAGGTACAGGTTTAAGGTATTATAAGTTCATCACAAAGTCCACTGTGGCCAAAACTGGGTCAAGAGAAAAGTGGAGCAAGAAAAATAATTTTATCTAAAAATTCATAGAAATATATTAAGCAGAGATGTGCTGAAATCTAATTTATCTCTTGGCCATCACAGTCACTCAAAGTAGTTACATAGAAAGGCAAGGAGAGAACTCAAGCAATTCAGGTCTTGAGATATGCATGGACTCAATATATTTTGGAGGTAGAAATAACAGAATTTACTCAGTTATTTAATGTGAAAAATGAAGTAAAGAACATAAACAAGGAAGACTCAATCTCCTTCTGAATAGAGGTATAATTCATTAAGCTGAAGAAGATTTGAGAATATTATTAATTCATTTGAATTCTTATTTTGCAGGTATTTGCTAATCATTGTGGACAGAAAGAACCTCCCAAGGAATTCTAATCCAAATAAGAAGTGATGAAATCCAGAAATAAGACTGAGGGAAAAGAAATAAAAAGAAATGACACATTTTAGAAATATATAGGAAATGAGATTGATAGATTATCATGGCTGATGTTAAGATTGATGGCAGAAACTAGGCTAATTCCAAAATTCTCATTCAAGAGTATAGATGCTGTTATAGTTTTGTGTAAAAGTGCTTTATTTTTCAACTAGGGATTAGGTACAGTGAACTAATAGTGATCTTTCTCTTTGGGGGACCATTATCAGTTAGTCACTCTTTACTTTATACATATTAGCTACTTTTCTATGTGCTGAATACAACCAATCTCATTTACTCCTGAAATCATTTCATAATGTTGATACGATCCTTACCCATATTTTTACACAAGAGAAATCTGGAACTTGTTCCATGTCACACATGTAGAAAGGAGAAAGTCGAGTCTTGAATTCATGGCAGGTATTTGTAGATTCTGGGTTGTAATTGTAGAATCATTTAGAATCATTTAGTACTGATATCAGTCTTAAGTGACTGTCATTCCAATGCCTGCTATTTGTCATTGGAAGTTAGTAGTTAAAGAGTACAGATGGAAAAGGAAGATAATTTGCAATAATTTGAGTCTGAGTTAGAACTTCTAAACCTGACTTATTTTAGTGCTCCCACTGTCGAGGTTAGAACAAGGTAGTCAGCTGAATGTAAAAAGAGATCAGGTATTGCTGCCTTCTTTTTCACAGACCAGAAATCTCAGGCTTGGAAATATTGACCTGAATCTTGTTCTGTCCTTTTAAATCCACTGAGCATCAACTCAATGGCACTGACTTCGGTTTGTTATTTTGTTTTACCAATTTCTGACCCTTACTACCCTGTCCTTCAGAAATTATCAATTTTCTTTTCCATATTGTGTGAGCCTGGGTAGATTAGAGAAACAAATCCATAGACACTCATATGTGTATAAGAAACAAATTTATATACAAGAGCAATTGAACATTGAGGAAACATCCCAGCCAAGTCTGGTACAAGATCATAAATCCGATATTAGCCCATATGCCTGACACCAATCTATAAAGTTCTCTTCAGATTCACAAAACACATGCAGTGATGCGAGGACAATCACAGACCAGAGGGTGCAGAGTCTTGTGTATCCAGTGGTGGTAGAGGTATCTCAGCACTGGCAGGGGTCTCTGTGGCACCTCAAGCATCTCAGCACTGACAAGAGTCTCTACATGACTTTCCTGACTTCAGAGGTCTGGTGCCATCAGGGTAAGCTCACGTGGCTCCTTCTCTGGGATGTCTCACAGGGAGTCAGTGTTGTGTCTTGTCAGCAGAGTGTCTTCAAGAGATTGAGTAATGACTCTCTCACCTCCAAGGGGGAAATATTACCAGATTCCCAGAATTCCAGGACAAAGTCATGCCCACTCAGAGGTCTCATTGACTATCTCTAGATTGACAGGCTAGATTCCACTCCTCCACTCTTCATCCTCAGATTGACATCAGATTAGGTGACTGTCACAAATACACTTTTCTATGGAGTCATGATGGAGTCACTGGGTTACAGAGTTGTTAAATCCAGAAACATTTTGCAGACATGGAAGCCAACCTCTAGTTAGGTACTCATTTTGAAGGTTATGAAAAAGGCAATGGGAATGCCAAGAAGAGTGAATATAAAGGGAAGAGTGAACCAAAGCAGAAAGAGGAGTACCCCCAAAAAGGACTGTGTATGGACTTTGATGCTTTGAAAAAAATGCCACTACTCTTTTTCTTTTACTTCTTGCTAAGTATTTTGTTTCCACAATGACTTTGATTTCCAATCCAAATTAGATACAGTGAGCTAATAATGCTATTTCTCTTACTGAAACCACTATCTCTTTGGTTTCAAGGAATGAATTTCTTTCAGCTAAGAAGAATGGAGTGATGATGGAGAAGAGATCATTGAGGTTAACTTTAATGATATATCACTACCTACACTTAACAAGAACAAATAAAATAATAATACTTGCTTCTAATGTTGGAGATAATATGGAAGAAATTGAACTGTTGTACACTTCCACTGAGAATATAAAGTGACAACATTTAGTTGGTAGCTTGACCATCTTACTTGCTTTGTTTTTAAAATAAAGCTTATTGTTTACATTTAAAAAAAGGGTCTGGCATCACTACTGAAAATCCCTCTCTTTTCCTTAAGAAAGCACTTCTGCACCCAACTCTCCCCTAGGAGGTGCAGAGAGCAAGAGATCAGCAGACTAATTAACTAAGATCTCTTCCGCTGGCTGTGGAAATCATTAATCATAAAGCCACCACATGGTCACCGATATTTTAATGATGATTTTAATTTGCATGCTAAGCAAACAGTCTTAAGAATGTTGTATGGGTAGATTTTTTGAGCCACAGCTAGGCAGGTTATTTCAAAGTCAAATATACTTTCATACCCTTTTCTGAAAAGTCTCTCTTACATTTTGACAACTTCATTTTATAAATGCTGTCATTGAGCTGTTGATTACTTGTTGCTGGATAAATCAATTTATGTAATCGAGTATAAGCCAACCTAAATATCAGTCGAGACACCGAATTTTACCATAAAAACTGCATCAAAAGTGTGCTGAAAAAACTTGGCTTGTTATACACAAGTATATATGGTAATCCCAACCAAGCATTTGTTTGTTAATTTTAATACAAGGGGAGGACAGAAGAATTGCTTTTAAATTGTAATGTTTTGAAATCATCTGGATTTTAAAGTCCAAAGAGAGTATAGACATTATCTACTTCAAACAATATGCTAAAGGAGAGATTACAACCCAGAGATGTTAAGTGACTTGTCAGAGGTCACAGAGCAACTACTCAGAGGGAAAACTGGATTGAAGGTCTGTGTTTTTGTCCTCACACTATTAATGAATTTAGACACATTAAGATGCCATGGTGCTTTAAAACAATGTACTTTCTTTTCAGAATCAATTAAATCCTACATAGCTGAGTGTTCCTGAATTCCAAATTAGACAGCTTGGCTCATAAGCCTTATTGCTGTCAAAAGCCATATCATCGCAAGCTAATTTTCTTCATTTGAAAACCAAAATCATTTACTTGTTTTTCACTAAGTAATACTTGACTTGAAGCATTGTGGTCAAAAAGTTGCAGTCATGAAAAGAAATAGCTCAATTGTACACAGAGCAGTACTTAAAAGAAACAATTACACCTCCCAGATTCTGAGTGCAATATATAGGGAATGAAGTAGCCACCTTAATAATGCTACTGAGGAAGGGAAGGATGTTTGAAGAGCTTTGCATTTTTAGAAGTGATTGCTCATCTGTGCTTGTACAGGCCCCATGATGCTGTATTTAATTGTCAATGTCTTTTATAATTTAGGAAACAGAGCTTTATATGACTTGTTGAAGGTCACACCCCCGTTTAGTGTCCCAGCCTGGATTATGGTCTAGGTCAGAGGGCCTCAATATGTTGACCCACCTACTAGTATAGTGGATCACAAATATAGTGTGGGTGGATTGCATGGCATTAAAAAACTAGATGTAAACCTATCATCGATCCCGTCACTGAATTGATATACAGTGAAGCCAATCAGATGCAATCTTAGATGTCAAATGTGACAAAACGGATAAGCTCAGTTATAGCCAATTTTCAGACCTTATTTTTTTCTCTTAAACATAAGAAAAGGTATTAAAATGAATGGGGGAGCCAGACCAAATAAGAAGACACACATATCACTTTCATATGGAATGGGAGATTTTGACACTACAAAGCAAAATCCAGCTGAAATCTAGAGTACAGAAACAGTTCTGGAACTTACTCACAGAGGGAAAGTACCCAACTATGAGAAAATGTGCTATCTCCTTGACTGCCTTATTCAGCTCTACCTTTTGAAGTGAATCATCCTTTTTTCACATAAAGGTCATTAAGTCCAAGTACCGTCCCACAATGGCTGATAATCATTTGGAAGTGTGCTTGAGGCTGGCTGTCAGCAGCTACTGTCTGGACTATGCATCCCTGACTCATTCCATTCAGTGCAAGTACACTCAGGTAATGAAAAAATGTACATAGTTAAGTGTGTTGTGCAATATGAACTCATACAGTTATGTGGGGTACACAAGCATACATTATACATATAAAGCATTCTCAATGCTCTTATAAATTAATGTATATAAATATATGTTTTGCATTTTTGTAGTTGGTAGATCATTTTGACTTGATCATTTTATAAGTAGCTCACTTGCTGGAAACGTGTGAGCACCCCTGGTCTAGGTCCAAGGTCTCTGGCCTCTCAATTCAAGCTCATGTTGCATGGTCTTTCTCTGAACCACTTGTGCTATTATGGTCACTCTGTGATCTTGCTGTTGGGCACTGTTTGATGACCACCAGCTCTCTCTGTGAGTGACAAAGGTTGCTCTAAACTCCCTTTTCGAGGTATCCATCTCTGGGAGAACTGGGGCAAAAAACATTGTTCCCTACTTGGTCAGAGTCCTCCAGACTCCACTGGGGACCCTGGAAATCCTCTAATTTAACTACTCCTCTCTGGAAATGCCCTTCTTTTACACTCTGTCAACTCCCTTCAAATGACTCCAGAACCTGCTTACTTGGGGAGGAAGCCAAAAGTAGAATAAAACTTTTGGAAAACTCCGTGGGCATTGGCAGATGTACAAGTAGAAAGCGATAGAGAGACGCCACTGTGTCCATGTATGTAACAGGGCAGGTGGATTTTAACATGCTGCTCACAATTGCTGCCTGACACTCAAGAGAAGGCATGCACTTCAAATGCTTTATATCCTGGTCAGCTCAGGATCATGCCAAGGACATTTACACGAAGGCACACACCTACCACCCTCCACCACTGAGTGAAGGAATCCGAAGTGGCCTTATAGGAGACTAAGCCTCATTGCCAGAGTAGACAGCCTCATCTTTCTCTGCAGTGTGCCACATCCAATGCCTAAGCCACCTAGCCAATGGCATATAGTTGTTTTTTCCCCATGAATATATTTTAAAATATATTAGAAACCTCAGTATGCCCAAGGTTATTTTTTCTGTAACAGGAGTGGCTTCATTGTAATAAAGGAGCAGGGAGTGAGGCACATAGGAAAATCTTTAGGCTATTCTGCTGGTTTGTCATGGAGTTTTACTTAATAAGGCTGAATAGATATATCTGTTTTCCCCATATAACCATTAGTAATATCTTATTTTACTTTCAAAAATTGTGCATGTTTTGAACACTGCGTTACTTATTCACCATTGTTCTCAGTTTAGAGATGAATTTGTCATTTATCTATTGGATGCAAGACATTATTTTAGAAACTCTGAGGAAGGCTTAAATGGAAACATTGTTTCCATTGCTCAGTCCATTATCATTAAGGAAAAAATAAAGAAGGTGGAAAAATACTGACATAAAATTGAATTATATGGGTGTGTTAACACCCACTTCCTTTCCCCTGCGTCCCCCTCTTCCATGTCACCCTCGAGCTGTCATTCCATTGTTCTCTCTTCCGGATTATTTATCCCACCTATCCCATCCAGATAGACACACAGTGACAATATGCACAAACACAAGACTGAGCACAACAAAGTAACAATAGAAAATTAAACAATAACGACACTGGACACTGACAAATTAATAAAAGCCTATAAATAGTTTAAGGTCTATTTGTGGTCCTTCATGAGATCCTTCAGTCTACTGTTGGTGCACCCTGGGGGCATCATTGCTCTTCTCTCCTTGCTGCTCTGTTGCACATTCCCGGTGCCTCGCCTCAGTGTGGTAAAGTCAGGGCAGGCACAATTCCCACTGTGTTTCTCCATTGTTCTCCCCCACGGTGCTATGTGTTAGTGAGGAGCATCCTGTCTTGTGGTGGGGCCACTGCTATGGTCCTCTCTGTGCATTGGATGCTCTAAGCAGAAATATTGTCCTCAGGGCTTGGGGGGCCAAGATGTGCTTCAACGAGTAGTCAAAAATCAATGGCAAGGAGGATGTAGGAGGTCTGGTAGGACTTGATCAGGAGCAACGTAACTGAGAGGAATTACTGAAACCCAAATGAAGGGTGATCCTGATAGTGGGACAGGAGGAACATAGACGATAATAGAGAAAAGAAGTAGGAGGCAAAGAGCATTTATAGAGATCTAAATATATGCATGCATATATTTATATACATATGTATATTTTATATGAAGATGGGGAAATAGATCTATATGCATATATTTATAGGTTTAGTATTAAGGAAGCAGATAGACAATGGCCCTCTAATCAAGTACTCTGTCAACACAAGAACACTTTGTTCTAATAATCTGGCACTCTGAGATGTTCGCTTTTCTGACCATCACTAAAGGCAAAGTGGGTGTGTAAGCAAATGTGCAGGAAGCTGATGATGCCCAGCTATCAACGGGCTAGAGTTTTAAACGCTTGAAAATAAAAAAGGAGCCATCTAGCTGAGAATCAACAAAGCCCACATGGTAGAAGCACACCAGCCTGTGGGATCATGAGGTGTCAATTGGATCAGGTGTCAGTCATCAAAGACTCAGAGCAAAAAATTATAATGTGAGTGAGGTGGACAGTGAAGAGTGGAGGCCCAAAGCCAATCTACAAACAATTGGACATCCCTTTACGGAAGGGTCATGGGGAGAAGACGCACCAGTCATGAAACATAAAGCTTTCCTCTGGTTCTTCAATGCTTCCTCCCCTCCAAATCATAGCCCTAATTCTATCTTACAAATGTGGCTAAACCAAAGCATAGTCATGAGGACAGACAAGAGCTCAAAATATGGGAAATACAGGACAGAAAAACTCATTGGGGAGGTAGGGGCTGAGCCACAGTGGCTTAGTGGTTGAGTGCAGGACTGCTGCCCACTGGCTACATGGTTCAAATCCAGCAGCAGTGGCTCTTCAGGAGCAAGACTGGGCCTCCCACTCCCACCAGAGAGCAGTGATGCCCCTCCCCCCCACAAAAAAAGATTTAGAGTCTGAAAGAGCTGATCCCAAAAGGTTCAAGTCAGAAGAAAATGTTTAGGCTGAGCCCTGGTGGCACAGAGGTTGAGTGTAGGACTGCGACCCACTGGGTTGGTGGTTCAAATGCAGCAGGAGCTCTCTAGGAGCAAGGCTGGGCCTACTACTTCCACCAGAGGGCAGTGATGCCTAAATAAAAAAGGAAAATAAACTCATCTAGACCAATATTGAGAGTATCCATACAGGGAGGAGAAGGGGAAAGCAGGGGGAGCAAAGGAGAACCAATCACAATAACTCTATAACTCTCTCCCAAGGGAATGAACAACAGACAAGGGGTTGAAGGGAGACATTGAACAGTGCAAGACATGAAAAAACAATCATAATTTATAAATTATCAAGGTTCATGAAGAAGGGAAGGAGGGGAAAGGAGAGAGAAATGAGGAGCTGATACCAAGGGCTCAAGTAGAAAGAAAATGTTTTGAAAATGATGATGGCAACATATGTACAAATGTGCTTGAGACAACGGGTGTATGTATGGATTGTCATAAGGGTTGTATGAGCCCCCAATAAAAATTTAAAAGAAAAACGAAAAACCATACACTGGGGTAAAACATAAAAGAAACTGTTAGAAACTATTTTTCAAGAGCAGGGAACATATTTGCCTTTTTTATAATTTGGCACTTTAAAATATACAATACATATTTTCTAGATGACTAAAATGGAATAATATGGGAATATCAAAAAGGTGTATTGTGCTTTGAGACTATGCAGCTGAGATGGTCATGAAATTAGTGTTATTTGAAAGAATGATCCAAATTGAGCAAGCATCTCAGAAAGAGATAATCAATATTGACACCAAAAAAACAAATTCAACGTCATTGAGGCAGTTCCTACATGCAGCAGCCCTGTAGGACAAGGTAGGACTGCTCCTGTGCGTTTCTGAGTCTATAACTCTTTATAGGAGTGGCAAGCCTCATCTTTCTCTCTCAGGGAGGCTGGTGCATTTCAAACGGATGACCTTGCTATGAGCAGCCCAACAAGAATCCTCTACATCACCAGGACTGCCCCATACATAGTGATAATAGTCATAAAAACAACAACAGTAGTTATTTATTGATGTTGATTACTTTCTAGGGGGGGATAGCCCTGGTGGTGTAGTGGTTTAGCTTTGGATTGTGATCCTGATGTTTGGAAGTTTGAAACCACCAGTAGCTCTGCGGGAGAAAGACTAGACTTTCTACTCCTGGAAATCCCTCAAGGTCACTATGAGTCAACATTGACTTGATGTCAGTGAGTTTATTATTGGCATTTAGTTATTGCTTTCTATGAAGTATGCAAGAAGATAACAGATATTAATTTTACTAATATCTAATGTAATCAGATTTCATCAAAAGTAATTTCTGATAACCTAAATTTAGATACTAGAATCCAAGCAAAGATTATGTTTGGGAAGATTGTGAGCTGTCTACTGATGGAAGATCTTGAAACAGCAGGTGAGCAGTTAAAGATTTCATCCTACAGAAAGTAAGAGTTACCGTGAGCCAACAATCTCACTGCTAGGCACACACCTGCGGGACTGAACGGCAGCATCATGAACAAACAAATGCACACTGATGTTCACTGCTGGACTATTTACATTAGCCAAAAGGTGGAAGCAGTGTAATTGTCCATTTGTAGAGAAAAGGAGAAGCAAAATGCAGTTTTCCAGCAGGAAGCAGAAGTAAGTGTTGATACGTGGTGCGATACAGATGAAACTTGAAGATATTGTTTTGAATTAATTAATTCATTGTTTTTTAGTTACTTTTAACAACCTGAGAAGTTTCAGTAATTTCCAGGAAAAGAAAAAGCACTACTTATAAATTATATTTTATGAAAAATATTATTTTAAAATGTTATGCAGTATCATGTACATGAAATTGGAGAAAAAAATTCAAAAATGATATATTTATAGGAAAATTAAAAGAAAATAGAATATAATTTAAGCTTTAATATGTACATGACTACTGATATTGATCATAAATGGAAAGAAATTCCTTTGGAGCTGTTTTTTGCTCTGATACTGATTTCTACTAAGTCATTCATATTATTTCAACTGATTCTTTAATTAGGATTCATCCATGATCAAAGTCAAAGATCAAACTCCTCGCTCCAATCTCATTAGCAAAATCTTCAAATAAACCAAAATTATAAGCCAGATGAAATCAGGTCATTTTTAAGAATAACAAAATATAAACTACAGCTACCATTTTGAATCACTAATAAGCCATTTGTTATTTTAATATTATTATTACAATAGTAATTTGGTTTGACCTGAAAGTTGGACTCCTCAAAATGTGTATTCTCCCCTGTAATGATCATGTACACATTTAGAGGTGACATCCAAGTTCTTGCCAGGAGTGTAGCCCCTGATTCTGTGCTGATAGAAAAATGAGTTATAACTTAAGGTGATATTTCTTGAAAGATATCTCCAATTTCACATATTGGTTGCAAATAAGATTCAAAGCACTAATAATTTATGACAAGCCCTTTTGAATTACGGGTTCATTTCAATGTGAAAATAGACCTTAAATCTTTCCATTTGAAAGTAGATATTTCCTTCCACGCTTTATCAAAATTAACTGTTACTTCAAGGATCATTTAATATTTTCCACAAAGGTCACACTAATTGGCCCATTTCTATAACATTGCTCACCCAGACAGGCCAGCAAGGAACTTCTCTGTTTTCTCTCTCTGTCATAGCTAATAGTATAATTCTCATAGTCTACCTTCTCTGGTCCTCATGAAAGGTGGCAAAATGCTAAGGTTTTAATGACTCGTATCTCTGGAGAAGTGATAATTTTAGAGGTGCCCTTTTCCTCTAAAAATTGTTTATGCTGCTTTCAAATTAACACCAGTGATGGAAAATTCAAATGAGAAATTTCAGGCTACTATGTGTTTGACAATAAACTTTTGCAGATTTCTCACTAAAATGAGCCCGTAAGAGGTAGAAACGACCTTAGTAGACCAGTTGTTAAGCTCTCAGCTGTACCCAAAGGTCAGTGCTTCAAACCACCAGTCGCTCCTTGGGAGAGAGATGTGGCAGTCTGCTTCCACTAGAGATTTCAGGCGATAAAATCAGGTAGCATATTTCTACTCTGTCCTGTAGGATCAATGTGCTTTAGAATGGCTTTGACAGTCACAGGTCTTATTTTTTTAATAAAGGGAATCAGGCCAGTATTATTGATACATCTATTCAAACATGGGAAGACTGGTTCAGAAAGAAAATGATCCCACTAGGAATAGATGGTAGAGGTGAGCTTTGCCCCTTGACACATCTCCACATCTGCTCTTCTTAATATTGTTGTATCCGAAGTACAATCCTTGGCCAATCCCATGGAAAAATATGACATTGGAAAATAGGTTACAAGATTTCTTTACAGAGATTTCATGCAATCAGAGGAACATTCTTCTGAGTAAGTGCCTGCCAACTATCCAACCATTCTAAATATAAACAACTGTGGTACTTAGCTCAGCTCATGAGATCTGCACCTTGGTCAGGGCAGAGCCTTTGTCTGTCATTAAGGGAATAATGGGGGGAAGGAAACAGAACTCAGGGCAAGATTGGGACATAGGGCACATCATTGGTTAGAGTCCTACAGCAAGCATATCTGGTTCTCCAGAAGAGATGAGTGGCCCCATTGTAAATGGTGTTATGTTACAATAGTTGGCAAGATGGCACATAGATATCTCTCTTCTCTGAAAGGTTCACACGACTGACCATAAAATTTTGTAGTGTCAAGTGCAAGTCTTTTTGAGTACCATGTCTAAGAAGCCTTACTCCTCTCTAACTTTCAGCAGCCATTTCTGAATTGAGCAACCCATGAAAACTGCCATCTAATTGAATGCAACGCTTAGCAATCCTTCAGAACAGAGCAGAATGGTTTTGGAGGCTGTGCGAATGTTTAGGGAGCCTTTTATTCTCCCTCTAGTATGGCTAGTGAATTTGAATATTGTGGTTTGGAATCCAATTGGTGACACATTACACCACTATGGTTTCTTCCTGACTTGAGGAAACCATATCCAAATCTTTCTCTCCAGATGATGGCCTGTTCACATGTTCCAGGCAATTTAAAATCCATTAGGCCACCTTCCCTGGGAGGTCTGATATAAATGCCTCATTTTCTCGTGTCAGTGAGTTGATAGAAATATGTGGATGTGAGGAATGCAACTCAGTTATCCCACCCCACCAGCCATATCTAATTTCTCGCTTTGACTCAACCTTGACATTTAAAAGCAGAAATATCAAATTATGCTAAATTAAGAATATGAGATAGAAGACAATGTACATTGCATTTCAAATT
The DNA here is from genome assembly GCA_004026705.1 of Nesogale talazaci. Lineage (NCBI taxonomy): Eukaryota > Metazoa > Chordata > Mammalia > Afrosoricida > Tenrecidae > Nesogale > Nesogale talazaci. The sequence goes on from PVJH01012308.1 coordinate 53,200, forward strand.
TGCCCAAGATTCATAAATCTGCTTTCAAAACTTGTGCCTGTGTTTATGCGATTAAGTTTCTATAGAGCATGTTGGAGTTAGTGAGTCAATTATTTGTCTTTTATAAGTTTGTAAACAAGAAAGATGACAAAGAACTACCCCACAAACAAACAAAAATAAACCTCTGCATATTTTTTCAAATGAGTCAAGCATATGAATTTTACACTTTTCATTATCTTCAGTCTTAGGTCATCTAGTTATCAACATAGAAAATGTTCAACTCACCTATATATATTATTATATATTTTTCTTATCATGAGCTCTTTTATTTTTTGAAGTTACTAATTTGCCAAAATAACAAAAGTCACAGTATTCTAAAGAAATTTAAATGCATTCTGTACTTCAAATTAATTTTATATATCCTAGATTTCAGATATAAAGGACTTTGAAACTATAGCCCATCTCACACAATTATCATACCTCCTGATTAAAAAAAAAGTGCTATTGCAGCCTAGTTCTATTGCATATTTCTAATAGGACATCTAGGTGATTGCTAACAATGGGTGCTCCCCCTTCCTTACTGGAGGGTAGTGGTTGGAAAGCAGTTTCTCAGGTAGAGATTATTTTACCACCCTCTGCATTTGGGCTGGGTCATAGGCAAAGATTTTGTCCAGGAAAGGCAATACAAGTGTCGTAAGTCACTTCCAGACATGATTGCTAAGAAGAAAATGTATGCTTTCCATCTGAGAGGATGGTAGGTCTTCATGATGGAAAAACTTGGCAATCCTTTAAACACCTGATAGAAGATTGCCTATTAATCATGAACATATATGCATTCTTAAATAAGCAGAGGAAGTTGTCTTAAGCTATTGGAATTTGGACCTTTATTTTAAAGTCATTGTGGTACCTGTCCAGTAAAAAGAATAAAACCCAAAGTTGGGATGGGAAGATAACCACGGGAGTATTTCAGCGATCCTTGAATAAAATGATAAGGGAATCCCAGCAGTGATAGGGAGAACACGTCAGCAGATGTGGGAGATGGGGAGAGGAAAACAGTGAAGTAGACCATGGCGCCTCTCAGAATACTATTGAAAAAGCATAATACCATGCCTAATGTGGACTTGACCAACAGGACTTGTTTTCACATCATTGGTGCTTTACCATAATTTATATCTTCAAGGAAGTGTTCTGGTGTCACCTTTCCTCCTCCTCCAATAAGATATATATGTGTATATATATATATATATTTCTAATTTTAAGTAAGCAATACAATTGTGATTTTTATGTACAACAATGTGTTTGTTTCTGCCCTTTTAAAACTCAGTATCCCATAAAGTGCAAATGATCTACTATGACCCTCTGTGATAATTTTCAATCTTCCGACATGACTTAAGATTTTTGAATCGTTCTGTTAGTTATCCTGGTGTCCAGCAGAATACATTCATTTTATAAATCCATTCCAAAAGGTGCAATCACTTTTTTATATGTAATCATTTTACTAGGAGCTCTTATAGATACTATGATGTCTATAATTCAATTAGATCAAGTATAATTGCTGTCACCATTACTTTCCAAACCTTTTATTTTCCTCTTTGATATCAATTTCCTTTATTCCTCCCTTGGCCCTTATTATTATATATTATTATTACTATTTTGCCATATAATACATTATCCAATGTCTCCATCCACTTATATTCTGCTATTAATTCCCTTCAAACGGGGCTCTACAGTCATCATTGCTATTGGTTCCCACTTACCCCTCTTCCCATACCCTCAGAGAATCATCATGCCCATTATTATTTCTGAAGCATTTATCTCTCTTGGATTTCATTCACCAAATGGCTTCAATTATACAAATAGGCATACACAGGTCTCACAAGACTACTGAGGTGAAACTAAGACTATAATACTAAGGGGAAGAAATATTAGAGAACTAGAGGATATGTATGTGTTTCTTCAGTTCCTGATGGTACCCTGGATGTATCATCCCTTCTGTGTGACCCTTCTGTGAGGGACTGCCCGATTATCTTAAAGATGGGTTTGGGGTCTCCAATTGGTCTATGCTCCTTTCGGTCAATTTGATTGCTTGATTTTGAATTTCTGATATCTATTCCTATCAACACCTCAAGATCACATGTTTCACTTCAAGCCTTTAAGACCCTGCGATAGCTTTTAGTGGCCAGCATCATCAGCTTTCTTCACCATATTTGCTTATGCTAAATGCAAATGCAAATTTAGAAATATGTAAAGGTAGGTGCATTTGTAAATAAAATAAGGAAACATACAGACTTTGTGCCTCAACCTAAATCTTACCTCAATACCAGAACTGTTTGCTAGAATAATGTGACATTGTATCATACTCACCTTCCTGACATGATTGCTGAAGACAAAATAATTGCTTAAGATACAATCACTTTTAACAATCCACTTGCTAGAAAAATTTTAAGACCTCGCTTATAAAACTGTGATCTATTACACTGGGTCTTCCATGAGGCCATGTCAAAGATCCCGTCATTTCCATGCAATAAATACCTTTGTTGTCATGGTGATAGTAGCCCCTGCTCAAAGGCCTGAAGACATTCTTCTTCCTAACAGCACTACTAATGATAGAACCATCATTTTTCTCTGAATGACCCCATACAGTCAAAACTAGTTTGGTGAAAAGCTACTCTTCAAATTATGGCCCTAAATTTTAGTAATAAACTGACATTTCTCTAATTTTTTTCTCAAGTTTAAAAATGTCTATCTCTGATTTTGTTTTCCTTCTTGTTACAGTAGTTTCCCAAGTACTAATAAGTGTAGACTTCTGTGCTGAGTGCCAACTGAGATGTCAAAAGTTGCTGGTAATTCACTTCTTAAAATATTTCACTTTCTTTTGCACTTCTGCTAGAATATGGAGTGGGACAAAGTCCTTTTTAGTCTTCTGGCTATTAGCTCGAGGCGGATACAGGGTTACCTTACTAAGTTTAAAACAACACAGTCAGCACACAAGACAGTATTGGTGTTGTCAACTATAATGAATAATGTAGGTATTTAACTTGGTCTGATGACTTTCATTTTTGTTTTGCTGTCAAACAGTACTTTACTATTATCCAATTATTTCCACATCAGTTCTAATTTCAGTCCCAAGCTCATTGGTTCAGTAACTCTGGGACCCATCGGTTATACCCCCTATTGTTTTTACAAGAATGGCTAATATGAAATAAATTCTCAGTAAGTATGTTTAGAACCAAGCTCAAACCCAGTGCCATCATGTTAATGCTGATATTTAACTGTCTTAATTTTTAATTGAAGTATAATCTAGAGGACATATATATAGCATATTCTATATAATATATTACATATATCACAAGCTTAAATCAGGGTATGTCCTAAGGTGATATGATAGATTCTGTGAGGAGCTGTTCTCCTTCTGTACAGGACTGCAGGCAGAAACACCCACACAAATGGAGCACAGTGCCATTGTTCTGGGCCTTTAAATCTGGGCATCTAGATGCCTACTTTTCCTGCTCTATCCATGGCCCTCCGATGACCTCGACTTATTTAGAACTGCATACAGGGGCATGCCAAACACAACGGCCCAGGGTGTCAGACTGTCAGGAGCACTAAACCACTGGCAGGTTGTCAGTCAACTCAGATCTCCACCTATACGGGACGAGCAAAATGCAAGCTGGTGTTCCTCATTTGAAGAAGAATTGAAAGCAACCCTCTGGTGATACTCATCTATTCTGATAAATATTCTCAGAGACCTGAAATCAGCAATCAGGGCTGAAATTTATGAAATGAAAGATTGCCAGGTACACATTTGCTTACAGTGAACAAAGGATTTGCCTTATCACACCGGCACACCATCTTTCAATAAGCTTCACAGAAAGATTTCTGCTTCAAAACATCGACAAGGAAGGCAAAGGAGAAAACCAGCAGTGTTGAAGAAGAAATATTTATTTTTCTCATTTTACCTTAAAACATTGAAATGTCAGCTCATGGGCATGAGTTTAGTATGTTCCCTTGGAGATTAATTATAAATAGAGGAAGTGTTTCTCTTAATTTGTGCTCAATCCATGGTGGACATATAGCTATGTATCTTGGACCCTTTGGAACATGAGAGCTCCATTTTCATTGGAGATTCTGCTGTGACTCACTTTGACTCCAGGTGCCTGTCTAGATCCACTGTGAACCTTCAGGAAATATTCACTATTAATTTAATCCCTCTTGGTGCTTTGTCCTTACCATGGCATATTCTCTCTCCTTAGATAAAGCAGGCAATAGCAATACTGCCAGGGGTATTGACAGTGAAGACAAAATGATGCCCAGGGGAACTGACAGGTAGACTTAGAGGCGTCAGCAGTGTGGAGTGGGAATGGGGCTGAGGCAGGACCAGTGAACTGCAGAAGTGGTGATATTTTCAAGCAGAGAAGACCTCAGCAGTCTATCAAAATTGATATCCAAAAAAGGCTTCAAGCCAGAGAAAAGTTGATTATTAACAATTGCTTAAACAAATCATTGTGAATTTTTGTCCGACAAGTAAAACAGAGCTGATCAGCTGCACAACAATAAATCAAGGATTTAGGTTTTACTATTTTTGCATTATGTCATTCTAAGCAATCCATCTTTTATTGTCTTACCTATAGCTTGGGGTTTCAATGTGGGTGCTGCTGTTCAGATACTAAAACCAGTTTGAGCAGAAAGAGCAGAAAGAAAGGAGAATTGGGCGTGGGAGGTGTGCTTGCATCACAGAGTGTGCCTTTTTTAAAATATCAAAACATGAAGTTTTTATTTAAAATATTAGCAACTTATAGTTCAAAAACATTGGCAATATAAACTTGTGCCTGATAATAAAAAATAAGAGAGACTCAGAAACTAAAACTAAACTCAATGCCATTGAATCAAATCATTTCAAACTCATAGAGACCCTCCAGGCAGGGTAAAAAACCTGATTTTTCTCCCTCAAAAGAAAAAAGGAGTACATATTAAAGGTATTTTGAATAAAATTGGCAAATTAAAGAATAAAACAAAACATAATTCTCTTTCATGAATATATATACATATGACATTAATCAAATATTGATAAATTATATCTATCAATATTTAATAAATGTAATTTAGTCTGAAGAAGGTTGGTATATCATTAGTGTAAATCAACATGTTAAATGTGGGGGGGAGGGGAATCCTTCAGTTTAAATACCATTACCAGATTCTGAGGGAACTCTATTTTTAGAGAAAGAGTAATTGCTCAAATAAAGCAAGACTCCTATGTAAAGCAGGAGAAAATCAAGTATTTCTACTATTTTTCTCATATTCTGTGTTAGTCTGGGCAGACTAGAGGAACAAATTTCATAGACATGCATAAATAGATATAAGGAAAAGGTTTATATACAATAGGAACAGAACATTGAGCCCAGTCCAGTTCAAAGTCATAAGTCCGATAGTAACCAATATGCCCAAAATCAATCTATAAAGTCTCCTTCTGACTCACGAAGTCACAGGTCAGTGGGTGCAGAATCCCAGTGCTGGCAGGGATCTCCACATGGCCTCCTCACTTCCAGGGTTCAGGGTCCATCAACAGCAGAAGCAACTCATCACTGGCAGAGGTCTTCATGTAGCCGCCCCAGCTTCAGAGGTCTGGCTCCATCAGGGCAAAGTCTTGTGGTCTTTCTACCAGCTCCTCCAGCTTCTCGGACGCTGCCATCTTGTCTTGTCTGTGACTCATCGTCTCTGTGACTAACTCCCAACAACTGGGGAAGATAGCTTCTCATCTTCATGAGGGAAATATCGTGAGATTTCCCAGAAGTCTCAGGAGAAACGCTATGCCCACATAGAGGCCTCATTGGCTACTCAATGGCTATCTGCAGATTAACAGGCTAGACTTCACCCCTATATTTCAATCATAAAATTAACATAAGCACATGACTGCCACATAATCAATGTTTATTTTGATTACCTAACCAGAACAGCAATGGATTTTAGTCTAAGGAAATTTACATATATTTCAAGAAAACATCTAAACCAACAAGGTGATATTTATAATAGAAAATTCTATGTGCAAACAACATTAACTAAGAAAACCTAGTGTGTCTTTTATTTCATCAGGAACGTTTTCCCAGTACCATTCCAGATCAGGTTTGCAGTAAGTGCTCTTTGGTTACAACAGTGTCCGATGACCGTCTTTGGCTACTGGGAGGCTTCAATTGGTGGGGCTAGGTCATCCGTAATTGTCCGATAACAAACTCTATGCTGACTCATAGTCACCCCATGTGAGTTTCCAAATCTGTAGCTGTTGATGGGATTAGAAAGGCACGTCTTTCTCCCACAGAGCTGCTAGTGGTTTCGAAAAGCCAACCATGTGGATTGCAGTCCAATGTGTAATCGCTACACCACCAGGGAGCCTAGGAGGAGGAGGCAAAGAGTGACTCTCAACTGGTGCTTGTTCATACCAGTCTCTGACTATGCTTAAGATATACATTGAAATGATCCTAGGCAAAATGTGAAGAGGAAAAAAGATTCTAAAATGTGAATGACCTAATAATATAGGTAGAAAAAGACCCATAAACTCATTAGCTTTTAAGAGTAATAAGTCATATTTTACACTCAGGTTGTAAAGCAAAAAACCCCAAATAAACATCATTCTACGAGGATCTAAAATTTAAATTAAAAAAAAAATTTAATCTGGCAGAGCCCTGGTGGCGTAGTGGTTGTGCGTGGGACTGCAGCCCACTGGGATGGAGGTTCAAGTCCAGCTCCACGGAGCAAAGGCTGGACCTCCTACTCCCACCACCTGAGGGCAGTGAGGCCCCCCCCCCCAAAAAAAAACCCCAAACAAACAAACAAACAAAAAATTTAATCCATGACAGGTATAGCAGTAACATTTGTTTCTCTCCATGCCATCATTGTCTCATTCTGAATAATTTTAGTTTCACTTTGGCTTGAGTTTTGATTTTAAAATTCTACTAAAATTAAGACAAGAGGGAATATGTGCTTTTTTCACTTATGAATTGAAGTTGGGAAATACCAAATTTAGAAAATAAAAAATACATTCAAGTTTTTATGTAATGTCAGTGTCACTATCTATAAATACTTGTTTTCTATAACCTGACCATTCTTAACAAAAAGAATGCATGCTCTTGATTTGTAAATTTGCTAAGATAGATGATTTTTTTCATAATATTGAGTGATACATATGAATAGAATCAAAGGTCATTCTGGAATTTGAACAGTTTGATAATGAACCATTTCACTAATCAGCAAAATCTTTTTTTGCTTTTATTTTCCACTTTCCTATCTTGCTGTTCTAAAAGTTTTAATTATTTTATTGGGAGTGTTTAAAACAGCCCATACAGCAATGTATTAAGCAAATCTGTACATATGTTGTCATCATTTTCAAGTCATGTTCTACTTGAGCCCTTAGTGTAAGTTCCTCTTTTCCAACCACCTCCTCCAGTCCACGTGAATCCTTGATCAAGTATATATTGTTTTTATTATTTCATGTCTTATACTGTCCATTTTCTCCCTTTGCCTACATTTCGGCTATTCATGTCCTTTGGGGATTGGATGTGGCTATATATCTAATCTTGTGATGGGTTCTCCCTTTCTCCTTCCTCTACCTCCCTGACCTTTCTCCCCACCCCACTCCTCATGGTATTCCTACTCTCACTGTTGTTCCTGAGGGGTTTATCTGTCCTGAAATCCATGTGTCGAGAGCTCTTATCTGTACTGATGTGTGTTCTCTGGTCTAGCTGTATTTGTAAGATAAAGCTGGGTCATGGTAGTGGGTGGTGGGTGGGGAGAAGTATTGAGGAGCTAGAGGAATGTTGTGTGTTTCTTCTATGCTGTACTACACCTTGGTTGAATATTCCTTCCTTATTACTCTTCTGTGCGGGGATCCAATTGTCTCCAAATGGGCTTTGAGTCTATACTACAGCCTCCCTCATTCACATCAATACAGTTGTTTGTTTTGGATCTTTTTATACCTAATACCTCATTCTTTCTGCACCTCATGATCACACCGGATGGGGTGCTTCTTCCACGTGGCTTATTTGCTTCCCTACTAGATGGCTGCTTGTATAGTTTCAAGACTTTAAGACTCTAGATGCTGCTTCTTTTCAGTCAGGCACCATCCACTCTCTCCACCCCATTTGCTTATGCACCCATTTTGTCTTCAGCGATCACGTTGGGAAGGTGAGAACCAAACAGTGTCAGGTTACTAGAACAAAGTGATCTTTTGTTTAGGAAAGTCTTGTGTAAAGGTCCAAAGCACCTCTGCTATATTTACTTAATATGTAAATATAGATGCATCGGCCTCTATCCTTTCCATGATAAATTAATATATTTACATAATATCTTTCTCTTTTAAGGATACTTGTTGGGACTTCTCCAGTCACAGATGATGAAAACTCTATTTAAATTTTTAGTGGAAGTGTAAAAAATAAGTTGTATTATCTCATTCAAATGGAAGATGCATGGTTTGACCCAGCAACACGTTTTTAGACATCTGGCTACTATCTATTTCCTCATTGTATTTTGCTTTCATTTTCTTTTCTTGTAGCTTGAAGGGGTCCCAGTGATGCTATCAATTAAGCAAGGAAAACCACTTGAATAAAGATTTGCACTCTCAGAAGCCCTACACAGGGTTACTGTGTGTGGGAATCAACTCGATGGTAGTGAGTTTGGGCTTTCGCTAGCAGTTTGTGCTAACTTCACAGTTCTTGGTCTGAGTCAAGTGAGTCTTACTTTCTCTTTGGTTTCTCCATATCAAATAACAAAGAAGGCACTGATCCACCCTGTCTGCATTGTGTATCTATTACTGAAGCTATAAATTAAAAGGGGATGACATATTAAGCTATTTATATCGAAAAGGGATTAAAATATTCTTGCTGAATGTATCTAGATGGACAAAGGAAGGAGACAGGGTTTTGCAGAACTGAGCTACATGATTTGTCCCAAGAGATAGCTAGTTAATTGGTAGATTCTCTAAGATGCTGTCTTGCCTCATGAACAGAGATTTGTTTGTTGTGCTTATTGGTTTGCTTGCATTTCCTACCTTGCAGAGTTCAGCTGTGCACCATAAAATTTTCAAAGCTGCCAACTTGAAATAACACATCGCGAGGCCTCATTTTCAAGGCATCTCTAGTTGATTTGAACTGCCAACTTTTCAGTCAGTATGTGAGCATCTACTGTTGGTGCCACCCGAGAATTGCTTTATAAAGAATGAAATTGCAGCAGTACCACTTCAATAATTACCAGGAAACACTAAAAAAATTGTGAAGGCATAAAATAATCTCACTAATTTAGTTCAGGTTAGCATAATAAGGTCTGGTAGTGTAGTGGTTATATTTGGGGCTGCAGTTCAGAAGGTTGGCAGTTGAACCCCCACCATGCTGGGCAGAACGACAGGGATTTCTACTCCTGCAAGCAGTTGCCCTCTCGGAATCCCACAAGGGGGCACTGGAACTCAGCATTGACCAGATGGCAATGAGTTTGTATATTTGCTTGAGTTACTGAATAGGAGCCCTGTGCTACTGCCCGATAGTGATGCTCAATGGTTCAAATCCACTAACCACTCTGCAGGAGAAAGATTATTAGCCTGCTCCCATGAAAACATTTCAAAAGCCCCACAAAGCAGTTCTACTCTGTCCCCTGAGGTCCCTATGAGTTAGAATTGACTCACTAATGGTGGGGTTGAGTTCAGACACTGAATGACATTCTGGGCCAGGTGTTCCATTAGGCCTGATGTTTGTGTGTTGTTGTTTTTTGTTTGGGGTTCATTTTGTTTTATCTAATCTTCTTAGCAATTACAACTTTCACATGAGGAAACTAAAGCTTATAGAAGTTAAGTAAGTTGCTTAGAGTCATGCAGCTAGCTAGTCTCAGAGCCTTTGTAGCTTAAAGGACAAACTATAACAATGCAATTCATTATCATAAACTGGTTCAAATCTATTCATAATATTGGAAGTGTTCAAAAACATTCTAAAATTATCCCATTGCTTTCAAGGGTGTATGATAATGGAAAAGTATTACTTAGCAAATATCTTTCAGCCTCCTTTTTTATTATATGCAGTTATATTTGTATTTTATAAATATGCAAAAATGACTTGAAATCACCACACCAGCTCTTTTTCTCTAAATCAATAAAGCATTTGTTTTCTTGAATAAGTTAAACATTCTTGTCTATTTTCCAAGATAAAATTGTACTCTTTTCATAGAAATATTTATTAACTTCAACTCAGGCCTTTTCTAAATTTTCACATATATTAAATTTAGTAAAGAGGAAACTAATGAGATTTTCTATATTAAATAACTTTTAAAGTAATACAAACAACCAAGAAACACACCAGGTTTTACTCCTTTTTAGAGTTTTGAATAAGCAGAGTGTATACCAAAGAATAATTTGTGGTAATTTTGGAAAAACTCCTAAATGAAATTACAATTCAGGTAAAAAGAATCCAATGCTAGACATTCTTTTATCAAGTCATCATTCCTCAATCCACAAATGTAAATTAGGCACCAACGTGTGTCAGGCACTGGCACGCATTATATTATAGGAATCCCTGATCTCGGGAAACTCAGATTCTACTTGGTAAACCAATGGAAAGGAAGATAACTAAACAGCATATCAAGAGTTCCACTTTGAGACACAGAATATTGGGAAAACTGTAGCAAAGGTTTTCAACACAAGTTGGTCTGAGAGAGTGATTAGGACAGCTTGCTGCGGCATTGTGCCTGACATGAATTGTGAAAGACGAGCATCAGTGGCAGATGATAAGAGGGAAGGAAAAGAGAAGCACCATTTTAAAGAAGAGGTAGCATATTAGGTCACCATCAGGAGAGGCTGATAGAGGAAGGATTTTGAGTATTTGGACTTAAGGTAGGCCAGTGGAATTGGATAGACAAGCGGAGGGGGTAAAACAATGAATAGGAATATAACTAAACTGGGATAAAAGATAAACAACTAGGTTCTACTCCACCACTATTAGGAGAAGATATTTTTGGATTTCATTGTCTGTAGGTAGTGTATAATAAAATATCATTCTAAAGGAGGCAGGGCGCAGGAACAGGTAAGGGCCATAGAGAATGACACTAGCCAATGTCAGGAGGTGTCAAGGACTGCAGTTTGAGATAGGAAAATAGTAGAAACTAGAAGAAGAAGGTCATATCTCTATAAATGAGAAGTATAAGAAATAACTGATCAATATGGCCCAATAGCTCCTTGACCCTTGACTCTTGGAAATATAATACTCATAAACATTCTTTCACCTGACAAAAGAAACAAAAGATATACATATTTGGCCACCAATGTGGAGGGACGCAAACAGGACAGGACCACAAGACCACCTTTCTCTAAGGAGGAACAAAGTTCTGGGGAAGGCTAGGGGTAAGGAAAGACAGAACTATTTTAGGCTCCTTGGCCTTCTCCTATCTGACAAGATATAGTGTTATTACCCCCCTGGAAGGCTATTAATAGCAATCCCTAATGAAGACAGGAAAAAGAGAGAATCACACATTTCCCGGCTGCACTTAGGGAAACACACTGCCAATGTCCTCATGGTATAAATAGAACTCTCAGAAATAAAAAGTACTGTCTTGTTTATGGGAGGCAGTGGAGGGAAACCATATATCTTTAAGATTATTGTTTTGTTTACAATGAGCAGATTCAATGTTAAGAGAATTTTATTGACCTGGAATGTCTAACACTAAAAGAAAGGAAATATGTGAGAAAATGGTCTAAAGATGAATATTTCCAGGTACATTTTGTTCTACTGTTTCCTCTCATGTGACACAGGTCCAGAAAT